>CH002761.1:39927-59788 GCA_000149265.1 Ciona savignyi
AGTTAACGACCACAGTAATAAGTCGGGGAGGAATTCGGAAGTATTATGTATGCCACACTGTTGGGTGAAATTGTTAATATTTAAATTGAAATTGTAAAATGCATGCCCCGAGTGAGGATCGAACTCACGACCTTGAGATTATGAGACTCACGCGCTGCCTACTGCGCCATCGAGGCACTACATTTTTATGCCTTTCGTATACTGTCAAATTGAAATATTTGCGTTAAACACCGCTTTCGATCTCTGCTTCAAAAGACGTTTACGTCAAAACGTATCTTATATATTGTTATTTTAGCTACAATAAATGTAAACCTATCTCTAGAACAGAGTAAACCGTCAATGAAATAATTTATATATTTTTTTATTATTCCAATACGGAACAATTGGTATGGTCAAAAAAATATTATATTGAAAGTTTAAATCGGGTATCAAAATACAAAAGTGTTCCCAGACCGGGAATCGAACCCCCGTTATAATGCGAGTGTAAATCGGGTATCTAAATACAAAAATGTTCCCAGACGGGGAATCTGAACCTGGGCCGCGTGGGTGAGAGCCACGAATCCTAACCACTAGACCACCTGGGACACGAAGACTGGTGAGATAATTTAGAGATTGGTCGAACAAATTTTCATTCCATTTAAACATTTAAAATGAAACGAAGCGAAAATCTAAAAATGTGTACAAAATTAATACTTCCTAACATGCAATGACAGAACAGGAGAGGATAATCATCTTTATCCCAGTGCATAGGAACACCAGGGTGGTTAACCAACGGAAAATCGTCAGATCATCTCGCGCAGACGATCGCGTTACCGGAGCTGTTGCAGTGTGTTGTGTATGATTCACACGTTCCTTTTCAATCTAGTTGAGCTCATTAATCCACTGAGTGCAGGCAATGGCTTTTAAGTGCTTTGCACAAGGAGAAACCAGACTAGTTAACGACCACAGTAATCAGTCGGGGAGGAATTCGGAAGTATTATGTATGCCACACTGTTGGGTGAAATTGTTAAAATTTAAATTGAAATTGTAAAATGCATGCCCCGAGTGAGGATCGAACTCACGACCTTGAGATTATGAGACTCACGCGCTGCCTACTGCGCCAACGAGGCACTACATTTTTATGCCATTCGTATACTGTCAAATTGAAATATTTGCGTTAAACACCGCTTTCGATCTCTGTTTCAAAATACGTTTTCGTCAAAACGTATCTTATATATTGTTATTTAAGCTACAATAAATATAAATCTATCTCTAGAACAGAGTAAACCGTCAATGAATTAATTTATATTTTTTTTTATTATTCCAATACGGAAGAATTGGTATGGTCGAAAAAAATATTATAATGCAAGTTTAAATCGGGTATCAAAATACAAAAGTGTTCCCAGACCGGGAATCGAACCCTTATTATAATGCAAGTTTAAATCGGGTATCAAAATACAAAAGTATTCCCAGACCGGGAATCGAACCTGGGCCGCGTGGTTGAGAGCCACGAATCCTAACCACTAGACCACCTGGGACACGAAGACTGGTGAGATAATTTAGAGATTGGTCGAACGAATTTTCATTCCATTTAAACATTTAAAATGAAACGAAGCGAAAATCTAAAAATTTGTACAAAATTAATACTTCCTAACATGCAATGACAGAACAGGAGAGGATAATCATCTTTATCCCAGTGCATAGGAACACCAGGGTGGTTAACCAACGGAAAATCGTCAGATCATCTCGCGCAGACGATCGCGTTACCGGAGCTATTGCAGTGTGTTGTGTATGATTCACACGTTCCTTTTCAATCTAGTTGAGCTCATTAATCCACTGAGTGCAGGCAATGGCTTTTAAGTGCTTTGCACAAGGAGAAACCAGACTAGTTAACGACCACAGTAATCAGTCGGGGAGGAATTCGGAAGTATTATGTATGCCACACTGTTGGGTGAAATTGTTAAAATTTAAATTGAAATTGTAAAATGCATGCCCCGAGTGAGGATCGAACACACGACCTTGAGATTATGAGACTCACGCGCTGCCTACTGCGCCACCGAGGCACTACATTTTTATACCTTTCGTATACTGTCAAATTGAAATATTTGCGTTAAACACCGCTTTCGATCTCTGTTTCAAAAGACGTTTACGTCAAAACGTATCTTATATATTGTTATTTTAGCTACAATAAATGTAAACCTATCTCTAGAACAGAGTAAACCGTCAATGAAATAATTTATATATTTTTTTATTATTCCAATACGGAACAATTGGTATGGTCAAAAAAATATATTATAATGAAAGTTTAAATCGGGTATCAAAATACAAAAGTGTTCCCAGACCGGGAATCGAACCCGTATTATAATGCAAGTTTAAATCGGGTATCAAAATACAAAAGTGTTCCCAGACCGGGAATCGAACCCGGGCCGCGTGGGTGAGAGCCACGAATCCTAACCACTAGACCACCTGGGACACGAAGACTGGTGAGATAATTTAGAGATTGGTCGAACGAATTTTCATTCCATTTAAACGTTTAAAATGAAACGGAGCGAAAATCTAAAAATTTGTACAAAATTAATACTTCCTAACATGCAATGACAGAACAGGAGAGGATAATCATCTTTATCCCAGTGCATAGGAACACCAGGGTAGTTAATCAACGGAAAATCGTCGGATCATCTCGCGCATACGATCGCGTTACCGGAGCTATTGCAGTGTGTTGTGTATGATTCACACGTTCCTTTTCAATCTAGTTGAGCTCATTAATCCACTGAGTGCAGGCAATGTCTTTTAAGTGCTTTGCACAAGGAGAAGCCAGACTAGTTAACGACCACAGTAATAAGTCGGGGAGGAATTCGGAAGTATTATGTATGCCACACTGTTGGGTGAAATTGTTAATATTTAAATTGAAATTGTAAAATGCATGCCCCGAGTGAGGATCGAACTCACGACCTTGAGATTATGAGACTCACGCGCTGCCTACTGCGCCATCGAGGCACTACATTTTTATGCCTTTCGTATGCTGTCAAATTGAAATATTTGCGTTAAACACCGCTTTCGATCTCTGTTTCAAAAGACGTTTACGTCAAAACGTATCTTATATATTGTTATTTTAGCTACAATAAATGTAAACCTATCTCTAGAACAGAGTAAACCGTCAATGAATTAATTTATAATTTTTTTTATTATTCCAAAAAGGAAGAATTGGTATGGTCGAATAAAAATATTATAATGCAAGTTTAAATCGGGTATCAAAATACAAAAGTGTTCCCAGACCGTGAATCGAACCCGGTCCGCGTGGGTGAGAGCCACGAATCCTAACCACTAGACCACCTGGGACACGAAGACTAGTGAGATAATTTAGAGATTGGTCGAACGAATTTTCATTCCATTTAAACATTTAAAATGAAACGGAGCGAAAATCTAAATATTTGTACAAAATTAATACTTCCTAACATGCAATGACAGAACAGGAGAGGATAATCATCTTTATCCCAGTGCATAGGAACACCAGGGTAGTTAACCAACGGAAAATCGTCAGATCATCTCGCGCATACGATCGCGTTACCGGAGCTATTGCAGTGTGTTGTGTATGATTCACACGTTCCTTTTCAATCTAGTTGAGCTCATTAATCCACTGAGTGCAGGCAATGTCTTTTAAGTGCTTTGCACAAGGAGAAGCCAGACTAGTTAACGACCACAGTAATAAGTCGGGGAGGAATTCGGAAGTATTATGTATGCCACACTGTTGGGTGAAATTGTTAATATTTAAATTGAAATTGTAAAATGCATGCACCGAGTGAGGATCGAACTCACGACCTTGAGATTATGAGACTCACGCGCTGCCTACTGCGCCATCGAGGCACTACATTTTTATGCCTTTCGTATACTGTCAAATTGAAATATTTGCGTTAAACACCGCTTTCGATCTCTGCTTCAAAAGACGTTTACGTCAAAACGTATCTTATATATTGTTATTTTAGCTACAATAAATGTAAACCTATCTCTAGAACAGAGTAAACCGTCAATGAAATAATTTATATATTTTTTTATTATTCCAATACGGAACAATTGGTATGGTCAAAAAAATATTATAATGAAAGTTTAAATCGGGTATCAAAATACAAAAGTGTTCCCAGACCGGGAATCGAACCCGTATTATAATGCAAGTTTAAATCGGGTATCAAAATACAAAAGTGTTCCCAGACCGGGAATCGAACCCGGGCCGCGTGGGTGAGAGCCACGAATCCTAACCACTAGACCACCTGGGACACGAAGACTGGTGAGATAATTTAGAGATTGGTCGAACGAATTTTCATTCCATTTAAACGTTTAAAATGAAACGGAGCGAAAATCTAAAAATTTGTACA
This sequence comes from Ciona savignyi, assembly GCA_000149265.1. NCBI lineage: Eukaryota > Metazoa > Chordata > Ascidiacea > Phlebobranchia > Cionidae > Ciona > Ciona savignyi. The sequence continues at coordinate 44,277 of CH002761.1, forward strand.
AAATTAATACTTCCTAACATGCAATGACAGAACAGGAGAGGATAATCATCTTTATCCCAGTGCATAGGAACACCAGGGTAGTTAATCAACGGAAAATCGTCAGATCATCTCGCGCATACGATCGCGTTACCGGAGCTATTGCAGTGTGTTGTGTATGATTCACATGTTCCTTTTCAATCTAGTTGAGCTCATTAATCCACTGAGTGCAGGCAATGTCTTTTAAGTGCTTTGCACAAGGAGAAGCCAGACTAGTTAACGACCACAGTAATAAGTCGGGGAGGAATTCGGAAGTATTATGTATGCCACACTGTTGGGTGAAATTGTTAATATTTAAATTGAAATTGTAAAATGCATGCCCCGAGTGAGGATCGAACTCACGACCTTGAGATTATGAGACTCACGCGCTGCCTACTGCGCCATCGAGGCACTACATTTTTATGCCTTTCGTATGCTGTCAAATTGAAATATTTGCGTTAAACACCGCTTTCGATCTCTGTTTCAAAAGACGTTTACGTCAAAACGTATCTTATATATTGTTATTTTAGCTACAATAAATGTAAACCTATCTCTAGAACAGAGTAAACCGTCAATGAATTAATTTATAATTTTTTTTATTATTCCAATAAGGAAGAATTGGTATGGTCGAATAAAAATATTATAATGCAAGTTTAAATCGGGTATCAAAATACAAAAGTGTTCCCAGACCGGGAATCGAACCCGGGCCGCGTGGGTGAGAGCCACGAATCCTAACCACTAGACCACCTGGGACACGAAGACTGGTGAGATAATTTAGAGATTGGTCGAACGAATTTTCATTCCATTTAAACATTTAAAATGAAACGGAGCGAAAATCTAAAAATTTGTACAAAATTAATACTTCCTAACATGCAATGACAGAACAGGAGAGGATAATCATCTTTATCCCAGTGGATAGGAACACCAGGGTAGTTAACCAACGGAAAATCGTCAGATCATCTCGCGCATACGATCGCGTTACCGGAGCTATTGCAGTGTGTTGTGTATGATTCACACGTTCCTTTTTAATCTAGTTGAGCTCATTAATCCACTGAGTGCAGGCAATGTCTTTTAAGTGCTTTGCACAAGGAGAAGCCAGACTAGTTAACGACCACAGTAATAAGTCGGGGAGGAATTCGGAAGTATTATGTATGCCACACTGTTGGGTGAAATTGTTAATATTTAAATTGAAATTGTAAAATGCATGCCCCGAGTGAGGATCGAACTCACGACCTTGAGATTATGAGACTCACGCGCTGCCTACTGCGCCATCGAGGCACTACATTTTTATGCCTTTCGTATACTGTCAAATTGAAATATTTGCGTTAAACACCGCTTTCGATCTCTGCTTCAAAAGACGTTTACGTCAAAACGTATCTTATATATTGTTATTTTAGCTACAATAAATGTAAACCTATCTCTAGAACAGAGTAAACCGTCAATGAAATAATTTATATATTTTTTTATTATTCCAATACGGAACAATTGGTATGGTCAAAAAAATATTATAATGAAAGTTTAAATCGGGTATCAAAATACAAAAGTGTTCCCAGACCGGGAATCGAACCCGTATTATAATGCAAGTTTAAATCGGGTATCAAAATACAAAAGTGTTCCCAGACCGGGAATCGAACCCGGGCCGCGTGGGTGAGAGCCACGAATCCTAACCACTAGACCACCTGGGACACGAAGACTGGTGAGATAATTTAGAGATTGGTCGAACGAATTTTCATTCCATTTAAACATTTAAAATGAAACGGAGCGAAAATCTGAAAATTTGTACAAAATTAATACTTCCTAACATGCAATGACAGAACAGGAGAGGATAATCATCTTTATCCCAGTGCATAAGAACACCAGGGTGGTTAACCAATGGAAAATCGTCAGATCATCTCGCGCATACGATCCGGTTACCGGAGCTATTGCAGTGTGTTGTGTATGATTCACACGTTCCTTTTCAATTTAGTACAGCTCATTAATCCACTGAGTGCAGGCAATGTCTGTTAAGTGCCTTGCCCAAGAAGAAGCCAGACTCGTTAACGACCACAGTAATCAGTAGGGGAGGAATTCAGAAGTATTATGTATGCCACACTGTTGGGTGAAATTGTTAAAATTGAAATTGTAAAATGCATGCCCCGAGTGAGGATCGAACTCACGACCTTGAGATTATGAGACTCACGCGCTGCCTACTGCGCCATGCGAGGCACTACATTTTTATGCCATTCGTATACTGTAAAATTGAAATATTTGCGTTAAACACCACTTTCGATCTCTGTTTCAAAAGACGTTTACGTCAAAACGTATCTTATATATTGTTATTTTAGCTACAATAAATGTAAACCTATCTCTAGAACAGAGTAAACCGTCAATGAATTAATTTATAATTTTTTTTATTATTCCAATAAGGAAGAATTGGTATGGTCGAATAAAAATATTATAATGCAAGTTTAAATCGGGTATCAAAATACAAAAGTGTTCCCAGACCGGGAATCGAACCCGGGCCGCGTGGGTGAGAGCCACGAATCCTAACCACTAGACCACCTGGGACACGAAGACTGGTGAGATAATTTAGAGATTGGTCGAACGAATTTTCATTCCATTTAAACATTTAAAATGAAACGGAGCGAAAATCTAAAAATTTGTACAAAATTAATACATCCTAACATGCAATGACAGAACAGGAGAGGATAATCATCTTTATCCCAGTGCATAGGAACACCAGGGTAGTTAACCAACGGAAAATCGTCAGATCATCTCGCGCATACGATCGCGTTACCGGAGCTATTGCAGTGTGTTGTGGATGATTCACACGTTCCTTTTCAATCTAGTTGAGCTCATTAATCCACTGAGTGCAGGCAATGTCTTTTAAGTGCTTTGCACAAGGAGAAGCCAGACTAGTTAACGACCACAGTAATAAGTCGGGGAGGAATTCGGAAGTATTATGTATGCCACACTGTTGGGTGAAATTGTTAATATTTAAATTGAAATTGTAAAATGCATGCCCCGAGTGAGGATCGAACTCACGACCTTGAGATTATGAGACTCACGCGCTGCCTACTGCGCCATCGAGGCACTACATTTTTATGCCTTTCGTATACTGTCAAATTGAAATATTTGCGTTAAACACCGCTTTCGATCTCTGTTTCAAAAGACGTTTACGTCAAAACGTATCTTATATATTGTTATTTAAGCTACAATAAATGTAAACCTATCTCTAGAACAGAGTAAACCGTCAATGAATTAATTTATAATTTTTTTTATTATTCCAATACGGAAGAATTGGTATGGTCAAAAAAAAATATTATAATGCAAGTTTAAATCGGGTATCAAAATAAAAAAATGTTCCCAGACCGGGAATCGAACCCGTATTATAATGCAAGTTTAAATCGGGTATCAAAATACAAAAGTGTTCCCAGACCGGGAATCGAACCCGTGCCGCGTGGGTGAGAGCCACGAATCCTAACCACTAGACCACCTGGGACACGAAGACTGGTGAGATAATTTAGAGATTGGTCGAACGAATTTTCATTCCATTTAAACGTTTAAAATGAAACGGAGCGAAAATCTGAAAATTTGTACAAAATTAATACTTCCTAACATGCAATGACAGAACAGGAGAGGATAATCATCTTTATCCCAGTGCATAAGAACACCAGGGTGGTTAACCAACGGAAAATCGTCAGATCATCTCGCGCATACGATCTGGTTACCGGAGCTATTGCAGTGTGTTGTGTATGATTCACACGTTCCTTTTCAATCTAGTAGAGCTCATTAATCCACTGAGTACAGGCAATATATTTTAAGTGCCTTGCACAAGGAGAAGCCAGACTAGTTAACGACCACAGTAATCAGTCGGGGGGCAATTCGGAAGTATTATGTATGCCACACTGTTGGGTGAAATTGTTAAAATTTAAATTGAAATTGTAAAATGCATGCCCCGAGTGAGGATCGAACTCACGACCTTGAGATTATGAGACTCACGCGCTGCCTACTGCGCCATCGAGGCACTACATTTTTATGCCATTCGTATACTGTCAAATTGAAATATTTGCGTTAAACACCGCTTTCGATCTCTGTTTCAAAAGACGTTTACGTCAAAACGTATCTTATATATTGTTATTTAAGCTACAATAAATGTAAACCTATCTCTAGAACAGAGTAAACCGTCAATGAATTAATATATATTATTTTTTATTATTCCAATACGGAAGAATTGGTATGGTGGAATAAAAATATTATAATGCATGTTTAAATCGGGTATCAAAATACAAAAGTGTTCCCAGACCGGGAATCGAACCCGGGCCGCGTGGGTGAGAGCCACGAATCCTAACCACTAGACCACCTGGGACACGAAGACTGGTGAGATAATTTAGAGATTGGTCGAACGAATTTTCATTCCATTTAAACATTTCAAATGAAACGGAGCGAAAATCTAAAAATTTGTACAAAATTAATACTTCCTAACATGCAATGACAGAATAGGAGAGGATAATCATCTTTATCCCAGTGCATAGGAACACCAGGGTAGTTAACCAACGGAAAATCGTCAGATCATCTCGCGCATACGATCGCGTTACCGGAGCTATTGCAGTGTGTTGTGTATGATTCACACGTTCCTTTTCAATCTAGTTGAGCTCATTAATCCACTGAGTGCAGGCAATGTCTTTTAAGTGCTTTGCACAAGGAGAACCAGACTAGTTAACGACCACAGTTATCAGTCGGGGAGGAATTCGGAAGTATTATGTATGCCACCCTGTTGGGTGAAATTGTTTAAATTTAAATTGAAATTGTAAAATGCATGCCCCGAGTGAGGATCGAACTCACGACCTTGAGATTATGAGACTCATGCGCTGCCTACTGCGCCATCGAGGCACTACATTTTTATGCCATTCGTATACTGTCAAATTGAAATATTTGCGTTAAACACCGCTTTCGATCTCTGTTTCAAAAGACGTTTCCGTCAAAACGTATCTTATATATTGTTATTTTAGCTACAATAAATGTAAACCTATCTCTAGAACAGAGTAAACCGTCAATGAATTAATTTATAATTTTTTTTATTATTCCAATACGGAAGAATTGGTATGGTCGAAAAAAATATTATAATGCAAGTTTAAATCGGGTATCAAAATACAAAAGTGTTCCCAGACCGAGAATCGAACCCGGGCCGCGTGGGTGAGAGCCACGAATCCTAACCACTAGACCACCTGGGACACGAAGACTGGTGAGATAATTTAGAGATTGGTCGAACGAATTTTCATTCCATTTAAACAGTTAAAATGAAACGGAGCGAAAATCTGAAAATTTGTACAAAATTAATACTTCCTAACATGCAATGACAGAACAGAAGAGGATAATCATCTTTATCCCAGTGCATAGGAACACCAGGGTGGTTAACCAACGGAAAATCGTCAGATCATCTCGCGCATACGATCGCGTTACCGGAGCTATTGCATTGTGTTGTGTATGATTCACACGTTCCTTTTCAATCTAGTTGAGCTCATTAATCCACTGAGTGCAGGCAATGTCTTTTAAGTGCTGTGCACAAGGAGAAGCCAGACTAGTTAACGACCACAGTAATAAGTCGGGGAGGAATTCGGAAGTATTATGTATGCCCCACTGTTGGGTGAAATTGTTTATATTTAAATTGAAATTGTAAAATGCATGCCCCGAGTGAGGATCGAACTTACGACCTTGAGATTATGAGACTCACGCGCTGCCTACTGCGCCATCGAGGCACTACATTTTTATGCCTTTCGTATACTGTCAAATTGAAATATTTGCGTTAAACACCGCTTTCGATCTATGTTTCAAAAGACGTTTACGTCAAAACGTATCTTATATATTGTTATTTTAGCTACAATAAATGTAAACCTATCTCTAGAACAGAGTAAACCGTCAATGAATTAATTTATATTTTTTTTATTATTCCAATACGGAAGAATTGGTATGGTCAAAAAAATATTATAATGCAAGTTTAAATCGGGTATCAAAATACAAAAGTGTTCCCAGACCGGGAATCGAACCCGTATTATAATGCAAGTTTAAATCGGGTATCAAAATACAAAAGTGTTCCCAGACCGGGAATCGAACCATGGCCGCGTGGGTGAGAGCCACGAATCCTAACCACTAGACCACCTGGGACAAGAAGACTGGTGAGATAATTTAGAGATTGGTCGAACGAATTTTCATTCCATTTAAACATTTAAAATGAAACGGAGCGAAAATCTGAAAATTTGTACAAAATTAATACTTCCAAACATGCAATGACAGAACAGGAGAGGATAATCATCTTTATCCCAGTGCATAGGAACACCAGGGTGGTTAACCAACGGAAAATCGTCAGATCATCTCGCGCATACGATCGGGTTACCGGAGCTATTGCAGTGTGTTGTGTATGATACACACGTTCCTTTTCAATCTAGTTGAGCTCATTAATCCACTGAGTGCAGGCAATGTCTTTTAATTGCTGTGCACAAGGAGAAGCCAGACTAGTTAACGACCACAGTAATCAGTCGGGGAGGAATTCGGAAGTATTATGTATGCCACACTGTTGGATAATATTGTTAAAATTTAAATTGAAATTGAAATTGTAAAATGCATGCCCCGAGTGAGGATCGAACTCACGACCTTGAGATTATGAGACTCACGCGCTGCCTACTGCGCCATCGAGGCACTACATTTTTATGCCATTCGTATACTGTCAAATTGAAATATTTGCGTTAAACACCGCTTTCGATCTCTGTTTCAAAAGACGTTTCCGTCAAAACGTATCTTATATATTGTTATTTTAGCTACAATAAATATAAACCTATCTCTAGAACAGAGTAAACCGTCAATGAATTAATTTATATTTTTTTTTATTATTCCAATACGGAAGAATTGGCATGGTCGAAAAAAAATATTATAATGCAAGTTTAAATCGGGTATCAAAATACAAAAGTGTTCCCAGACCGGGAATCGAACCCGGGCCGCGTGGGTGAGAGCCACGAATCCTAACCACTAGACCACCTGGGACACGAAGACTGGTGAGATAATTTAGAGATTGGTCGAACGAATTTTCATTCCATTTAAACATTTAAAATGAAACGGAGCGAAAATCTGAAAATTTTTACAAAATTAATACTTCCTAACATGCAATGACAGAACAGGAAAGGATAATCATCTTTATCCCAGTGCATAGGAACACCAGGGTGGTTAACCAACGGAAAATCGTCAGATCATCTCGCGCATACGATCGGGTTACCGGAGCTATTGCAGTGTGTTGTGTATGATTCACACGTTCCTTATCAATTTAGTACAGCTCATTAATCCACTGAGTGCAGGCAATGTCTGTTAAGTGCCTTGCCCAAGGAGAAGCCAGACTAGTTAACGACCACAGTAATCAGTCGGGGAGGAATTCGGGAAGTATCATGTATGCCACACTGTTGGGTGAAATTGTTAAAATTTAAATTGAAATTGTAAAATGCATGCCCCGAGTGAGGATCGAACTCACGACCTTGAGATTATGAGACTCACGCGCTGCCTACTGCGCCATCGAGGCACTACATTTTTATGCCATTCGTATACTGTCAAATTGAAATATTTGCGGTAAACACCGCTTTCGATCTTTGTTTCAAAAGACGTTTATGTCAAAACGTATCTTATATATTGTTATTTTAGCTACAATAAATATAAACCTATCTCTAGAACAGAGTAAACCGTCAATGAATTAATTTATAATTTTTTTTATTATTCCAATACGGAAGAATTGGTATGGTCGAAAAAAAATATTATAATGCAAGTTTAAATCGGGTATCAAAATACAAAAGTGTTCCCAGACCGGGAATCGAACCCGTATTATAATGCAAGTTTAAATCGGGTATCAAAATACAAAAGTGTTCCCAGACCGGGAATCGAACCCGGGCCGCGTGGGTGAGAGCCACGAATCCTAACCACTAGACCACCTGGGACAAGAAGACTGGTGAGATAATTTAGAGATTGGTCGAACGAATTTTCATTCCATTTAAACATTTAAAATGAAACGGAGCGAAAATCTGAAAATTAGTACAAAATTAATACTTCCTAACATGCAATGACAGAACAGGAGAGGATAATCATCTTTATCCCAGTGCATAGGAACACCAGGGTGGTTAACCAACGGAAAATCGTCAGATCATCTCGCGCATACGATCGGGTTACCGGAGCTATTGCAGTGTGTTGTGTATGATACACACGTTCCTTTTCAATCTAGTTGAGCTCATTAATCCACTGAGTGCAGGCAATGTCTTTTAAGTGCTGTGCACAAGGAGAAGCCAGACTAGTTAACGACCACAGTAATAAGTCGGGGAGGAATTCGGAAGTATTATGTATGCCACACTGTTGGATAATATTGTTAAAATTTAAATTGAAATTGAAATTGTAAAATGCATGCCCCGAGTGAGGATCGAACTCACGACCTTGAGATTATGAGACTCACGCGCTGCCTACTGCGCCATCGAGGCACTACATTTTTATGCCATTCGTATACTGTCAGATTGAAATATTTGCGTTAAACACCGCTTTCGATCTCTGTTTCAAAAGACGTTTCCGTCAAAACGTATCTTATATATTGTTATTTTAGCTATAATAAATATAAACCTATCTCTAGAACAGAGTAAACCGTCAATGAATTAATTTATATTTTTTTTTATTATTCCAATACGGAAGAATTGGCATGGTCGAAAAAAAATATTATAATGCAAGTTTAAATCGGGTATCAAAATACAAAAGTGTTCCCAGACCGGGAATCGAACCTGGGCAGCGTGGGTGAGAGCCACGAATCTTAACCACTAGACCACCTGGGACACGAAGAATGGTGAGATAATTTAGAGATTGGTCGAACGAATTTTCATTCCATTTAAACATTTAAAATAAAACGGAGCGAAAATCTGTACAAAATTAATACTTCCTAACATGCAATGACAGAACAGGAGAGGATAATCATCTTTATCCCAGTGCATAGGAACACCAGGGTGGTTAACCAACGGAAAATCGTCAGATCATCTCGCGCATACGATCGCGTTACCGGAGCTATTGCAGTGTGTTGTGTATGATTCACACGTTCCTTTTCAATCTAGTTGAGCTCATTAATCCACTGAGTGCAGGCAATGTCTTTTAAGTGCTTTGCACAAGGAGAAGCCAGACTAGTTAACGACCACAGTAATAAGTCGGGGAGGAATTCGGAAGTATTATGTATGCCACACTGTTGGGTGAAATTGTTAAAATTGAAATTGTAAAATGCATGCCCCGAGTGAGGATCGAACTCACGACCTTGAGATTATGAGACTCACGCGCTGCCTACTGCGCCATCGAGGCACTACATTTTATGCCTTTCGTATACTGTCAAATTGAAATATTTGCGTTAAACACCTCGTTCGATCTCTGTTTCAAAAGACGTTTACGTCAAAACGTATCTTATATATTGTTATTTGAGCTACAATAAACGTAAACGTATCTCTAGAACAGAGTAAACCGTCAATGGATTAATTAATATTTTTTTTATTATTCCAATACGCCAGAATTGGAATGGTGGAATGGTCAATATTATATTGCTAGTTTGCAAGGGGTATAAGGGCACCAAAGTGTTCCCGTGTTTCCAGCCCGGGAATCGAACCCGGGCCGCGTGGGTGAGAGCCACGAATCCTAACCACTAGACCACCTGGGACACGAAGACTGTTGAGATAATTTAGAGATTGGTCGAACGAATTTTCATTCCATTTAAACATTTAAACAGAAACGGAGCGAAAATCTAAATATTTGTACAAAATTAATAATTCCTAACTTGCAATGGCAGAACAGGAGAGGATAATCACCTTTATCCCAGTGCATAGGAACACCAGGGTGGTTAACCAACGGGAAATCGTCAGATCATCTCGCGAATACGATCGGGTTACCGGAGCTATTGCAGTGTGTTGTGTATGATTCACACGTTTCTTTTCAATTTAGTACAGTTCATTAATCCATTGAGTGCAGGCAATGTCTGTTAAGTGCCTTGCCCAGAGGAGAAGCCAGACTAGTTTACGACCACAGTAATCTGTCGGGGAGAAATTCGGAAGTATTATGTATGCCACACTGTTGGGTGAAATTGTTAAAATGTAAATTGAAGTTGTAAAATGCATGCCCCGAGTGAGGATCGAACTCACGACCTTGAGATTATGAGACTCACGCGCTGCCTACTGCGCCATCGAGGCAGTACATTTTTATGCCATTCGTATACTGTCAAATTGAAATATTTGCGTTAAACAACGCTTTCGATCTCCGTTTCAAACGAAGTTTACGTCAAAACGTACCTTATATATTGTTATTTGAGCTACAATAAATGTAAACATATTTCTAGAACAGAGTAAACCGTCAATAATTTAATTTTTTTTTTTTTATTATTCCAATACGGAAGAATTGGTATGGTCGAAGAAAAAATATTATATTGCAAGTTTAAATCGGGTATCAAAATACAAAAGTGTTCCCAGACCGGGAATCGAACCCGGGCCGCGTGGGTGAGAGCCACGAATCCTAACCACTATACCACCTGGGACACGAAGACTGTTGAGATAATTTTGAGATTCTTCGAACGAATTTTCATTCCATTTAAACATTTAAACAGAAACGGAGCAAAAATCTAAATATTTGTACGCAATTAATAATTCCTAACTTGCAATGACAGAACAGGAGAGGATAATCATCTTTATCCCAGTGCATAGGAACACCAGGGTGGTTAACCAACGGGAAATCGTCAGATCATCTCGCGAATACGATCGGGTTACCGGAGCTATTGCAGTGTGTTGTGTATGATTCAAACTTTCCTTTTCAATTTAGTACAGTTCATTAATCCATTGAGTGCAGGCAATGTCTGTTAAGTGCCTTTCCCAAGCAGAAGCCAGACTAGTTTACGACCACAGTAATCAGTCTGGGAGGAATTCGGAAGTATTATGTATGCCACACTGTTGGGTGAAATGTGTTAAAATGTAAATTGAAGTTGTAAAATGCATGCCCCGAGTGAGGATCGAACTCACGACCTTGAGATTATGAGACTCACGCGCTGCCTACTGCGCCATCGAGGCAGTACATTTTTATGCCATTCGTATACTGTCAAATTGAAATATTTGCGTTAAACAACGCTTTCGATCTCCGTTTCAAAAGAAGTTTACGTCAAAACGTACCTTATATATTGTTATTTGAGCTACAATAAATGTAAACATATTTCTAGAACAGAGTAAACCGTCAATGAATTAATTTATATTTTTTTTATTATTCCAATACGGAAGAATTGGTATGGTCGAAGAAAAAATATTATATTGCAAGTTTAAATCGGGTATCAAAATACAAAAGTGTTCCCAGACCGGGAATCGAACCCGGTCCGCGTGGGTGAGAGCCACGAATCCTAACCACTAGACCACCTGGGACACGAAGACTGGTGAGATAATTTAGAGCTGGGTCGAACGAATTTTCATTCCATTTAAACATTTAAACAGAAACGGAGCGAAAATCTAAATATTTGTACCAAATTAATAATTCCTAACTTGCATTATGACAGAACAGGAGAGGATAATCATCTTTATCCCAGTGCATAGGAACACCAGGGTGGTTAACCAACGGGAAATCGTCAGATCATCTCGCGAATACGATCGGGTTACCGGAGCTATTGCAGTGTGTTGTGTATGATACAAACGTTCCTTTTCAATTTAGTACAGCTCATTAATCCACTGAGTCCAGGCAATGTCTGTTAAGTGCCTTGCCCAAGGAGAAGCCAGACTAGTTAACGACCACAGTAATCTGTCGGGGAGGAATTCGGAAGTATTATGTATGCCACACTGTTGGGTGAAATTGTTAAAATGTAAATTGAAGTTGTAAAATGCATGCCCCGAGTGAGGATCGAACTCACGACCTTGAGATTATGAGACTCACGCGCTGCCTACTGCGCCATCGAGGCAGTACATTTTTATGCCATTCGTATACTGTCAAATTGAAATATTTGCGTTAAACACCGCTTTCGATCTCCGTTTCAAAAAAAGTTTACGTCAAAACGTACCTTATATATTGTTATTTGAGCTACAATAAATGTAAACGTATCTCTAGAACAGAGTAAACCATCAATGAATTAATTTATATTTTTTTTATTATTCCAGTACGGAAAAATTGGTATGGTCGAAGATAAATATTATATTGCAAGTTTAAATCGGGTATCAAAATACAAAAGAGTTCCCATACCGGGAATCGAACCCGGGACGCGTGGGTGAGAGCCACGAATCCTAACCACTAGACCACCTGGGACACGAAGACTGGTGAGATAATTTAGAGATTGGTCGAACGAATTTTCATTCCATTTAAACTTTTTAACAGAAACGGAGCGAAAATCTAAATATTTGTACAAAATTAATACTTCCTAACATGCAATGACAGAACAGGAGAGGATAATCATCTTTATCCCAGTGCATAGGAACACCAGGGTGGTTAACCAACGGGAAATCGTCAGATCATCTCGCGCATACGTTCGGGTTACCGGAGCTATTGCAGTGTGTTGTGTATGATTCACACGTTTCTTTTCAATTTAGTACAGTTCATTAATCCACTGAGTGCAGGCAATGTCTGTTAAGTGCCTTGCCCAAGGAGAAGCCAGAGTAGTTAACGACCACAGTAATCAGTTGGGGAGGAATTCAGAAGTATTATGTATGCCACACTGTTGGGTGAAATTGTTAAAATTTAAATTGAAATTGTAAAATGCATGCCCCCGAGTGAGGATCGAACTTACGACCTTGAGATTATGAGACTCACGCGCTGCCTACTGCGCGATCGAGACAGTACATTTTTATGCCATTCGTATACTGTCAAATGGAAATATTTGGGTTAAACACCGCTTTCGATCTCTGTTTCAAAAGACGTTTACGTCAAAACGTATCTTATATATTGTTATTTGAGCAACAATAAATGTAAACCTATCTCTAGAACAGTGTTAACCGTCAATGAATTAATTAATATTTTTTTTATTATTCCAATACGGAAGAATTGGTATGGTCGAAGAAAAAATATTATATTGCAAGTTTAAATCGGGTTTCAAAATACAAAAGCGTTCCCAGACCGGGAATCGAACCCGGTCCGCGTGGATGTGAGCCACGAATCCTAACCACTAGACCACCTGGGACACGAAGACTGTTGAGATAATTTAGAGATTGGTCGAACGAATTTTCATTCCATTTAAACTTTTAAACAGAAACGGAGCGAAAATCTGAATATTTGTACAAAATTAATACTTCCTAACATGCAATGACAGAACAGGAGAGGATAATCATCTTTATCCCAGTGAATAGGAATACCAGGGTGGTTAACCAACGGGAAATATTCAGATCATCTCGCGCATACGTTCGGGTTACCGGAGCTATTGCAGTGTGTTGTGTATGATTCACACGTTTCTTTTCAATTTAGTACAGCTCATTAATCCACTGAGTGCAGGCAATGTCTGTTAAGTGCCTGGCCCAAGGAGAAGCCAGACTAGTTTAACGACCACAGTAATCAGTCGGGGAGGAATTCGGGAAGTATTATGTATGCCTCACTGTTGGGTGAAATTGTTAAAATTTAAATTGAAATTGTAAAATCCATGCCCCGAGTGAGGATCGAACTCACGACCTTGAGATTATGAGACTCACGCGCTGCCTACTGCGCCATTGAGGCACAACATTTTTATGCCATTCGTATACTGTCAAATTGAAATATTTGCGTTAAACACCGCTTTCGATCTCCGTTTCAAAAGAAGTTTACGTCAAAACGTACCTTATATATTGTTATTTGAGCTACAATAAATGTAAACCTATCTCTAGAACAAAGTAAACCATCAATGAATTAATTTATATTTTTTTTATTATTCCAGTACGGAAGAATTGGTATGCTCGAAGAAAAAATATTATATTGCAAGTTTAAATCGGTTATCAAAATACAAAAGTGTTCCCAGACCGGGAATCAAACCCGGGCCCGCGTGGGTGAGAGCCACGAATCCTAACCACTAGACCACCTGGGACACGAAGACTGTTGGGATAATTTAGAGATTCTTCGAACGAATTTTCATTCCATTTAAACTTTTAAACAGAAACGGAGCGAAAATCTAAATATTTGTACAAAATTAGTAATTCCTAACATGCAATGACAGAACAGGAGAGGATAATCATCTTTATCCCAGTGCATAGGAACACCAGGGTGGTTAACCAACGGGAAATCGTCAGATCATCTCGCGAATACGATCGGGTTACCGGAGCTATTGCAGTGTGTTGTGTATGGTTCAAACGTTCCTTTTCAATTTAGTACAGCTCATAAATCCACTGAGTGCAGGCAATGTCTGTTAAGTGCCTTGCCCAACGAGAAGCCAGACTAGTTAACGACCACAGTAATCTGTCGGGGAGAAATTCGAAAGTATTATGTATGCCACACTGTTGGGTGAAATTGTTAAAATTGAAATTGAAATTGTATAATGCATGCCCCGAGTGAGGATCGAACTCACGGACCTTGAGATTATGAGACTCACGCGCTGCCTACTGCGCCATCGAGGCACTACATTTTTATGCCATTCGTATACTGTCAAATTGAAATATTTGCGTTAAACACCGTTTTCGATCTCTGTTTCAAAATACGTTTACGTCAAAACGTATCTTATATATTGTTATTTAAGCTACAATAAATATAAATCTATCTCTAGAACAGAGTAAACCGTCAATGAATTAATTTATAATTTTTTTTTATTATTCCAATACGGAAGAATTGGTATGGTCGAAAAAAATATTATAATGCAAATTTAAATCGGGTATCAAAATACAAAAGTGTTCCCAGACCGGGAATCGAACCCTTATTATAATGCAAGTTTAAATCGGGTATCAAAATACAAAAGTGTTCCCAGACCGGGAATCGAACCCGGGCCGCGTGGGTGAGAGCCACGAATCCTAACCACTAGACCACCTGGGACACGAAGACTGGTGAGATAATTTAGAGATTGGTCGAACGAATTTTCATTCCATTTAAACTTTTTAACAGAAACGGAGCGAAAATCTAAATATTTGTACAAAATTAATACTTCCTAACATGCAATGACAGAACAGGAGAGGATAATCATCTTTATCCCAGTGCATAGGAACACCAGGGTGGTTAACCAACGGGAAAATCGTCAGATCATCTCGCGCATACGTTCGGGTTACCGGAGCTATTGCAGTGTGTTGTGTATGATTCACACGTTCCTTTTCAATCTATTACAGCTCATTAATCCACTGAGTACAGGCAATATATTTTAAGTGCCTTGCACAAGGAGAAGCCACACTAGTTAACGACCACAGTAATCACTCGGGGAGGAATTCGGAAGTATTATGTATGCCGACACTGTTGGGTGAAATTGTTAAAATTTAAATTGAAATTGTAAAATGCATGCCGCGGAGTGAGGATCTAACTCACAACCTTGAGTTTATGAGACTCACACGCTGCCTACTGCTCCATCGAGGCACTACATT
>CH002761.1:59888-73773 GCA_000149265.1 Ciona savignyi
TTGGTATGGTCGAAAAAAAATATTATAATGCAAGTTTAAATCGGGTATCAAAATACAAAAGTGTTCCCAGACCGGGAATCGAACCCGTATTATAATGCAAGTTTAAATCGGGTATCAAAATACAAAAGTGTTCCCAGACCGGGAATCGAACCCGGGCCGCGTGGGTGAGAGCCACGAATCCTAACCACTAGACCACCTGGGACAAGAAGACTGGTGAGATAATTTAGAGATTGGTCGAACGAATTTTCATTCCATTTAAACATTTAAAATGAAACGGAGCGAAAATCTGAAAATTAGTACAAAATTAATACTTCCTAACATGCAATGACAGAACAGGAGAGGATAATCATCTTTATCCCAGTGCATAGGAACACCAGGGTGGTTAACCAACGGAAAATCGTCAGATCATCTCGCGCATACGATCGGGTTACCGGAGCTATTGCAGTGTGTTGTGTATGATACACACGTTCCTTTTCAATCTAGTTGAGCTCATTAATCCACTGAGTGCAGGCAATGTCTTTTAAGTGCTGTGCACAAGGAGAAGCCAGACTAGTTAACGACCACAGTAATAAGTCGGGGAGGAATTCGGAAGTATTATGTATGCCACACTGTTGGATAATATTGTTAAAATTTAAATTGAAATTGAAATTGTAAAATGCATGCCCCGAGTGAGGATCGAACTCACGACCTTGAGATTATGAGACTCACGCGCTGCCTACTGCGCCATCGAGGCACTACATTTTTATGCCATTCGTATACTGTCAGATTGAAATATTTGCGTTAAACACCGCTTTCGATCTCTGTTTCAAAAGACGTTTCCGTCAAAACGTATCTTATATATTGTTATTTGAGCTACAATAAATGTAAACCTATCTCTAGAACAGAGTAAACCGTCAATGAATTAATTTATATCTTTTTTTTATTATTCCAATACGGAAGAATTGGTATGGTCGAAGAAAAAATATTATATTGCAAGTTTAAATCGGGTATCAAAATACAAAAGTGTTCCCAGACCGGGAATCGAACCCGGGCCGCGTGGGTGAGGGCAACGAATCCTAACCACTAGACCACCTGGGACACGAAGACTGGTGAGATAATTTAGAGATTGGTCAAACGAATTTTCATTCCATTTAAACATTTAAAATGAAACGGAGCGAAAATCTGAAAATTTGTACAAAATTAATACTTCCTAACATGCAATGACAGAACAGGAGAGGATAATCATCTTTATCCCAGTGCATAGGAACACCAGGGTGGTTAACCAACGGAAAATCGTCAGATCATCTCGCGCATACGATCGGGTTACCGGAGCTATTGCAGTGTGTTGTGTATGATTCACACGTTCCTTTTTAATCTAGTAGAGCTCATTAATCCACTGAGTACAGGCAATGTATTTTAAGTGCCTTGCACAAGGAGAAGCCAGACTAGTTAACGACCACAGTAATCAGTCGGGGAGGAATTCGGAAGTATTATGTATGCCACACTGTTGGGTGAAATTGTTAAAATTTAAATTGTAATTGTAAAATGCATGCCCCGAGTGAGGATCGAACTCACGACCTTGAGATTATGAGACTCACGCGCTGCCTTCTGCGCCATCGAGGCAATACATTTTTATGCCATTCGTATACTGTCAAATTGAAATATTTGCGTTAAACACCGCTTTCGATCTCTGTTTCAAAATACGTTTACGTCAAAACGTATCTTATATATTGTTATTTAAGCTACAATAAATATAAACCTATCTCTAGAACAGAGTAAACCGTCAATGAATTAATTTATATTTTTTTTTATTATTCCAATACGGAAGAATTGGCATGGTCTAAAAAAAATATTATAATGCAAGTTTAAATCGGGTATCAAAATACAAAAGTGTTTCCAGACCGGGAATCGAACCCGTATTATAATGCAAGTGTAAATCGGGTATCAAAATACAAAAGTGTTCCCAGACCGGGAATCGAACCCGGGCCGCGTGGGTGAGAGCCACGAATCCTAACCACTAGACCACCTGGGACACGAAGACTGGTGAGATAATTTAGAGATTGGTCGAACGAATTTTCATTCCATTTAAACATTTAAAATGAAACAGAGCGAAAATCTGAAAATTTGTACAAAATTAATACTTCCTAACATGCAATGACAGAACAGGAGAGGATAATCATCTTTATCCCAGTGCATAGGAACACCAGGGTGGTTAACCAACGGAAAATCGTCAGATCATCTCGCGCATACGATCGGGTTACCGGAGCTATTGCAGTGTGTTGTGTATGATACACACGTTCCTTTTCAATCTAGTTATGCTCATTAATCCACCTCAATGTCTTTTAAGTGCTTTGCACAAGGAGAAGCAATGTCTTTTAAGTGCTGTGCACAAGGAGAAGCCAGACTAGTTAACGACCACAGTAATAAGTCGGGGAGGAATTCGGAAGTATTATGTATGCCACACTGTTGGATAATATTGTTAAAATTTAAATTGAAATTGAAATTGTAAAATGCATGCCCCGAGTGAGGATGGAACTCACGACCTTGAGATTATGAGACTCACGCGCTGCCTACTGCGCCATCGAGGCACTACATTTTTATGCCATTCGTATACTGTCAAATTGAAATATTTGCGTTAAACACCGCTTTCGATCTCTGTTTCAAAAGACGTTTCCGTCAAAACGTATCTTATATATTGTTATTTTAGGTGATAATTAAATATAAACCTATCTCTAGAACAGAGTAAACCGTCAATGAATTAATTTATATTTTTTTTTATTATTCCAATACGGAAGAATTGGCATGGTCGAAAAAAAATATTATAGTGCAAGTTTAAATCGGGTATCAAAATACAAAAGTGTTCCCACACCGGGAATCGAACCCGGGCCGCGTGGGTGAGAGCCACGAATCCTAACCACTAGACCACCTGGGACACGAAGACTGGTGAGATAATTTAGAGATTGGTCGAACGAATTTTCATTCCATTTAAACATTTAAAATGAAACGGAGCGAAAATCTGAAAATTTGTACAAAATTAATACTTCCTAACATGCAATGACAGAACAGGAAAGGATAATCATCTTTATCCCAGTGCATAGGAACACCAGGGTGGTTAACCAACGGAAAATCGTCAGATCATCTCGCGCATACGATCGGGTTACCGGAGCTATTGCAGTGTGTTGTGTATGATTCACACGTTCCTTTTCAATCTAGTAGAGCTCATTAATCCACTGAGTACAGGCAATGTATTTTAAGTGCCTTGCACAAGGAGAAGCCAGACTAGTTAACGACCACAGTAATCAGTCGGGGAGGAATTCGGAAGTATTATGTATGCCACACTGTTGGGTGAAATTGTTAAAATTTAAATTGAAATTGTAAAATGCATGCCCCGAGTGAGGATCGAACTCACGACCTTGAGATTATGAGACTCACGCGCTGCCTACTGCGCCATCGAGGCAATACATTTTTATGCCATTCGTATACTGTCAAATTGAAATATTTGCGTTAAACACCGCTTTCGATCTCTGTTTCAAAAGACGTTTACGTCAAAACGTATCTTATATATTGTTATTTTAGCTACAATAAATGTAAACCTATCTCTAGAACAGAGTAAACCGTCAATGAATTAATTTATAATTTTTTTATTATTCCAATACGGAAGAATTGGTATGGTCGAAAAAAAATATTATAATGCAAGTTTAAATCGGGTTTCAAAATACAAAAGTGTTCCCAGACCGGGAATCGAACCCGTATTATAATGCAAGTTTAAATCGGGTATCAAAATACAAAAGTGTCCCCAGACCGGGAATCGAACCCGGGCCGCGTGGGTGAGAGCCACGAATCCTAACCACGAGACCACCTGGGACACGAAGACTGGTGAGATAATTTAGAGATTGGTCGAACGAATTTTCATTCCATTTAAACATTTAAAAAGAAACGGAGCGAAAATCTGAAAATTTGTACAAAATTAATACTTCCTAACATGTAATGGCAGAACAGGAGAGGATAATCATCTTTATCCCAGTGCATAGGAACACCAGGGTGGTTAACCAACGGAAAATCGTCAGATCATCTCGCGCATACGATCGGGTTACCGGAGCTATTGCAGTGTGTTGTGTAAGATACACACGTTCCTTTTCAATCTAGTTGAGCTCATTAATCCACTGAGTGCAGGCAATGTCTTTTAAGTGCTTTGCACAAGGAGAAGCCAGACTAGTTAACGACCACAGTAATAAGTCGGGGAGGAATTCGGAAGTATTATGTATGCCACACTGTTGGATGAAATTGTTAAAATTTAAATTGAAATTGAAATTGTAAAATGCATGCCCCGAGTGAGGATCGAACTCACGACCTTGAGATTATGAGACTCACGCGCTGCCTTCTGCGCCATCGAGGCAATAAATTTTTATGCCATTCGTATACTGTCAAATTGAAATATTTGCGTTAAACACCGCTTTCGATCTCTGTTTCAAAATACGTTTACGTCAAAACGTATCATATATATTGTTATTTAAGCTACAATAAATATAAACCTATCTCTAGAACAGAGTAAACCGTCAATGAATTAATTTATAATTTTTTTATTATTCCAATACGGAAGAATTGGCATGGTCGAAAAAAAAATATTATAATGCAAGTTTAAATCGGGTATCAAAATACAAAAGTGTTCCCAGACCGGGAATCGAACCCGGGCCGCGTGGGTGAGAGCCACGAATCCTAACCACTAGACCACCTGGGACACGAAGACTGGTGAGATAATTTAGAGATTGGTCGAACGAATTTTCATTCCATTTAAACATTTAAAATGAAACGGAGCGAAAATCTGAAAATTTGTACAAAATTAATACTTCCTAACATGCAATGACAGAACAGGAAAGGATAATCATCTTTATCCCAGTGCATAGGAACACCAGGGTGGTTAACCAACGGAAAATCGTCAGATCATCTCGCGCATACGATCGGGTTACCGGAGCTATTGCAGTGTGTTGTGTATGATTCACACGTTCCTTTTCAATCTAGTAGAGCTCATTAATCCACTGAGTACAGGCAATGTATTTTAAGTGCCTTGCACAAGGAGAAGCCAGACTAGTTAACGACCACAGTAATCAGTCGGGGAGGAATTCGGAAGTATTATGTATGCCACACTGTTGGGTGAAATTGTTAAAATTTAAATTGAAATTGTAAAATGCATGCCCCGAGTGAGGATCGAACTCACGACCTTGAGATTATGAGACTCACGCGCTGCCTTCTGCGCCATCGAGGCAATACATTTTTATGCCATTCGTATACTGTCAAATTGAAATATTTGCGTTAAACACCGCTTTCGATCTCTGTTTCAAAATACGTTTACGTCAAAACGTATCTTATATATTGTTATTTAAGCTACAATAAATATAAACCTATCTCTAGAACAGAGTAAACCGTCAATGAATTAATTTATATTTTTTTTATTATTCCAATACGGAAGAATTGGCATGGTCGAAAAAAAATATTATAATGCAAGTTTAAATCGGGTATCAAAATACAAAAGTGTTCCCAGACCGGGAATCGAACCCGTATTATAATGCAAGTTTAAATCGGGTATCAAAATACAAAAGTGTTCCCAGACCGGGAATCGAACCCGGGCCGCGTGGGTGAGAGCCACGAATCCTAACCACTAGACCACCTGGGACACGAAGACTGGTGAGATAATTTAGAGATTGGTCGAACGAATTTTCATTCTATTTAAACATTTAAAATGAAACAGAGCGAAAATCTGAAAATTTGTACAAAATTAATACTTCCTAACATGCAATGACAGAACAGGAGAGGATAATCATGTTTATCCCAGTGCATAGGAACACCAGGGTGGTTAACCAGCGGAAAATCGTCAGATCATCTCGCGCATACGATCGGGTTACCGGAGCTATTGCAGTGTGTTGTGTATGATACACACGTTCCTTTTCAATCTAGTTGAGATCATTAATCCACTGAGTGCAGGCAATGTCTTTTAAGTGCTTTGCACAAGGAGAAGCCAGACTAGTTAACGACCACAGTAATAAGTCGGGGAGGAAATCGGAAGTATTATGTATGCCACACTGTTGGATGAAATTGTTAAAATTTAAATTGAAATTGAAATTGTAAAATGTAAAATGCATGCCCCGAGTGAGGATCGAACTCACGACCTTGAGATTATGAGACTGACGCGCTGCCTAATGCGCCATCGAGGCACTACATTTTTATGCCATTCGTATACTGTCAAATTGAAATATTCGCGTTAAACACCTCGTTCGATCTCTGTTTCAAAAGACGTTTACGTCAAAACGTATCTTATATATTGTTATTTAAGCTACAATAAATATAAACCTATCTCTAGAACAGAGTAAACCGTCAATGAATTAATTTATAATTTTTTTTATTATTCCAATACGGAAGAATTGGAATGGTCGAAAAAAAATATTATAATGCAAGTTTAAATCGGGTATCAAAATACAAAAGTGTTCCCAGACCGGGAATCGAACCCGTATTATAATGCAAGTTTAAATCGGGTATCAAAATACAAACGTTTTCCCAGACCGGGAATCGAACCCGGGCCGCGTGGGTGAGAGCCACGAATCCTAACCACTAGACCACCTGGGACACGAAGACTGGTGAGATAATTTAGAGATTGGTCGAACGAATTTTCATTCCATTTAAACATTTAAAATAAAACGGAGCGAAACTCTGAAAATTTGTACAAAATTAATACTTCCTAACATGCAATGACAGAACAGGAGAGAATAATCATCTTTATCCAAGTGCATAGGAACACCAGGGTGGTTAACCAACGGAAAATCGTCAGATCATCTCGCGCATACGATCGCGTTACCGGAGCTATTGCAGTGTGTTGTGTATGATTCACACGTTCCTTTTCAATCTAGTTGAGCTCATTAATCCACTGAGTGCAGGCAATGTCTTTTAAGTGCTTTGCACAAGGAGAAACCAGACTAGTTAACGACCACAGTAATCAGTCGGGGAGGAATTCGGAAGTATTATGTATGCCACACTGTTGGGTGAAATTGTTAAAATTTAAATTGAAATTGTAAAATGCATGCCCCGAGTGAGGATCGATCTCACGACCTTGAGATTATGAGGCTCACGCGCTGCCTACTGCGCCATCGAGGCACTACATATTTATGCCATTCGTATACTGTCAAATTGAAATATTCGCGTTAAACACCTCGTTCGATCTCTGTTTCAAAAGACGTTTACGTCAAAACGTATCTTATATATTGTTATTTGAGCTACAATAAATGTGAACGTATCTCTAGAACAGAGTAAACGACAATGAATTAATATATATTTTTTTTATTATTTCAATACGGAAGAATTGGTATGGTCGAAGAAAAAATATTATATTGCAAGTTTAAATCGGGTATCAAAATACAAAAGTGTTCCCAGACCGGGAATCGAACCCGGGCCGCGTGGGTGAGAGCCACGAATCCTAACCACTAGACCACCTGGGACACGAAGACTTGTGAGATAATTTAGAGATGGTCGAACGAATTTTCATTCCATTTAAACTTTTAAACAGAAACGGAGCGAAAATCTGAATATTTGTACAAAATTAATACTTCCTAACATGCAATGACAGAACAGGAGAGGATAATCATCTTTATCCCAGTGCATAGGAACACCAGGGTGGTTAACCGACGGGAAATCGTCAGATCATCTCGCGCATACGTTCGGGTTACCGGAGCTATTGCAGTGTGTTGTGTATGATTCACACGTTTCTTTTCAATTTAGTACAGTTCATTAATCCACCGAGTGCAGGCAATCTATGTTAAGTGCCTTGACCAAGGAGAAGCCAGACTAGTTAACGACCACAGTAATCAGTCGGGGAGGAATTCGGGAAGTATTATGTATGCCACACTGTTGGGTGAAATTGTTAAAATTTAAATTGTAAAATGCATGCCCCGAGTGAGGATCGAACTCACGACCTTGAGATTATGAGACTCACGCGCTGCCTACTGCGCCATTGAGGCACTACATTTTCATGCCATTCGTATACTGTCAAATTGAAATATTCGCGTTAAACACCTCGTTCGATCTCTGTTTCAAAAGACGTTTACGTCAAAACGTATCTTATATATTGTTATTTGAGCTACAATAAATGTGAACGTATCTCTAGAACAGAGTAAACGTCAATGAATTAATTTATATTTTTTCTTTATTATTCCAATACGGAAGAATTGGTATGGTCGAAGAAAAAATATTATATTGCAAGTTTAAATCGGGTATCAAAATACAAAAGTGTTCCCAGACCGGGAATCGGACCCGGGCCGCGTGGGTGAGAGCCACAAATCCTAACCACTAGACCACCTGGGACACGAAGACTGGTGAGATAATTTAGAGATTGGTCGAACGAATTTTCATTCCATTTAAACTTTTAAACAGAAACGGAGCGAAAATCTGAATATTTGTACAAAATTAATACTTCCTAACATGCAATGACAGAACAGGAGAGGATAATCATCTTTATCCCAGTGCATAAGAACACCAGGGTGGTTAACCAACGGGAAATCGTCAGATCATCTCGCGCATACGTTCGGGTTACCGGAGCTATTGCAGTGTGTTGTGTATGATTCACACGTTTCTTTTCAATTTAGTACAGTTCATTAATCCACTGAGTGCAGGCAATGTCTGTTAAGTGCCTTGCCCAAGTAGAAGCCAGACAAGTTAACGACCACAGTAATCAGTCGGGGAGAAATTCGGGAAGTATTATGTATGCCACACTGTTGGGTGAAATTGTTAAAATTTAAATTAAAATTGTAAAATGCATGCCCCGAGTGAGGATCGAACTCACGACCTTGAGATTATGAGACTCACGCGCTGCCTACTGCGCCATCGAGGCACTACATTTTTATGCCGTTTTATATATTGTTATTTGAGCTACAATAAATGTGAACGTATCTCTAGAACAGAGTAAACGTCAATGAATTAATTTATATTTTTTTCTTTATTATTCCAATACGGAAGAATTGGTATGGTCGAAGAAAAAATATTATATTGCAAGTTTAAATCGGGTATCAAAATACAAAAGTGTTCCCAGACCGGGAATCGGACCCGGGCCGCGTGGGTGAGAGCCACAAATCCTAACCACTAGACCACCTGGGACACGAAGACTGGTGAGATAATTTAGAGATTGGTCGAACGAATTTTCATTCCATTTAAACTTTTAAACAGAAACGGAGCGAAAATCTGAATATTTGTACAAAATTAATACTTCCTAACATGCAATGACAGAACAGGAGAGGATAATCATCTTTATCCCAGTGCATAGGAACACCAGGGTGGCTAACCAACGGGAAATCGTCAGATCATCTCGCGCATACGTTCGGGTTACCGGAGCTATTGCAGTGTGTTGTGTATGATTCACACTTTTCTTTTTAATTTAGTACAGTTCATTAATCCACTGAGTGCAGGCAATGTCTGTTAAGTGCCTTGCCCAAGTAGAAGCCAGACAAGTTAACGACCACAGTAATCAGTCGGGGAGAAATTCGGGAAGTATTATGTATGCCACACTGTTGGGTGAAATTGTTAAAATTTAAATTAAAATTGTAAAATGCATGCCCCGAGTGAGGATCGAACTCACGACCTTGAGATTATGAGACTCACGCGCTGCCTACTGCGCCATCGAGGCACTACATTTTTATGCCATTCGTATACTGTCAAATTGAAATATTCGCGTTAAACACTGCTTTCTATCTCTGTTTCAAAAGACGTTTACGTCAAAACGTATCTTATATATTGTTATTTGAGCTACAATAAATGTGAACGTATCTCTAGAACAGAGTAAACGTCAATGAATTAATTTATATTTTTTTCTTTATTATTCCAATACGGAAGAATTGGTATGGTCGTAGAAAAAATATTATATTGCAAGTTTAAATCGGGTATCAAAATACAAAGTTTTCCCAGACCGGGAATCGGACCCGAGCCGCGTGGGTGAGAGCCACGAATCCTAACCACTAGACCACCTGGGACACGAAGACTGGTGAGATAATTTAGAGGTTGGTCGAACGAATTTTCATTCCATTTAAACTTTTAAACAGAAACGGAGCGAAAATCTGAATATTTGTACAAAATTAATACTTCCTATCATGCAATGACAGAACAGGAGAGGATAATCATCTTTATCCCAGTGCATAGGAACACCAGGGTGGTTAACCAACGGGAAATCGTCAGATCATCTCGCGCATACGTTCGGGTTACCGGAGCTATTGCAGTGTGTTGTGTATGATTCACACGTTTCTTTTCAATTTAGTACAGTTCATTAATCCACTGAGTGCAGGCAATGTCTGTTAAGTGCCTTGCCCAAGGAGAAGCCAAACTAGTTAACGACCACAGTAATCTGTGGGGGAAGAAATTCGGAAGTATTATGTATGCCACACTGTTGGGTGAAATTGTTAAAATTTAAATTGTAATATGCATGCCCCGAGTGAGGATCGAACTCACGACCTTGAGATTATGAGACTCACGCGCTGCCTACTGCGCCATCGAGGCACTACATTTTCATGCCATTCGTATGCTGTCAAATTGAAATATTCGCGTTAAACACCTCTGTTTGATCTCTGTTTCAAAAGACGTTTACGTCAAAACGTATGTTATATATTGTTATTTGAGCTACAATAAATGTAAACCTATCTCTAGAACAGAGTAAACCGTCAATGAATTAATTTAAATCTTTTTTTTATTATTCCAATACGGAAGAATTGGTATGGTCGAAGAAAAAATATTATATTGCAAGTTTAAATCGGGTATCAAAATACAAAAGTGTTCCCAGACCGGGAATCGAACCCGGGCCGCGTGGGTGAGAGCCACGAATCCTAACCACTAGACCACCTGGGACACGAAGACTGGTGAGATAATTTAGAGATTGGTCGAACGAATGTTCATTCCATTTAAACTTTTAAACAGAAACGGAGCGAAAATCTGAATATTTGTACAAAATTAATACTTCCTAACATGCAATGACAGAACAGGAGAGGATAATCATCTTTATCCCAGTGCATAGGAACACCTGCAGGGTGGTTAACCAACGGGAAAATCGTCAGATCATCTCGCGCATACGTTCGGGTTACCGGAGCTATTGCCGTGTGTTGTGTATGATTCACACGTTTCTTTTCAATTTAGTACAGTTCATTAATCCACTGAGTGCAGGCAATGTATGTTAAGTGCCTTGACCAAGGAGAAGCCAGACTAGTCAACGACCACAGTAATCAGTCGAGGAGGAATTCGGGAAGTATTATGTATGCCACACTGTTGGGTAAAATTGTTAAAATTTAAATTGTAAAATGCATGCCCCGAGTGAGGATCGAACTCACGACCTTGAGATTATGAGACTCACGCGCTGCCTACTGCGCCATCGAGGCACTACATTTTTATGCCATTCGTATACTGTCAAATTGAAATATTCGCGTTAAACACCGCGTTCGATCTCTGTTTCAAAAGACGTTTACGTCAAAACGTATCTTATATATTGTTATTTGAGCTACAATAAACGTATCTCTAGAACAAAGTAAACCGTCAATGAATAAATTTATATTTTTTTTTTATTTTCCAATACCGAAAAAATTGGTATGGTCAAAGATAAAAATATTAATATTGCAAGTTTAAATCGGGTATCAAAATACAAAAGTGTTCCCAGACCGGGAATCGAACCCGGGCCGCGTGGGTGAGAGCCACGAATCCTAACCACTATACCACCTGGGACACGAAGACTGTTGAGATAATTTTGAGATTCTTCGAACGAATTTTCATTCCATTTAAACATGTAAACAGAAACGGAGCAAAAATCTAAATATTTGTACGCAATTAATAATTCCTAACTTGCAATGACAGAACAGGAGAGGATAATCATCTTTATCCCAGTGCATAGGAACACCAGGGTGGTTAACCAACGGGAAATCGTCAGATCATCTCGCGAATACGATCGGGTTACCGGAGCTATTGCAGTGTGTTGTGTATGATTCAAACTTTCCTTTTCAATTTAGTACAGTTCATTAATCCATTGAGTGCAGGCAATGTCTGTTAAGTGCCTTTCCCAAGCAGAAGCCAGACTAGTTTACGACCACAGTAATCAGTCTGGGAGGAATTCGGAAGTATTATGTATGCCACACTGTTGGGTGAAATTGTTAAAATGTAAATTGAAGTTGTAAAATGCATGCCCCGAGTGAGGATCGAACTCACGACCTTGAGATTATGAGACTCACGCGCTGCCTACTGCGCCATCGAGGCAGTACATTTTTATGCCATTCGTATACATGTCAAATTGAAATATTTGCGTTAAACAACGCTTTCGATCTCCGTTTCAAAAGAAGTTTACGTCAAAACGTACCTTATATATTGTTATTTGAGCTACAATAAATGTAAACATATTTCTAGAACAGAGTAAACCGTCAATGAATTAATTTATATTTTTTTTATTATTCCAATACGGAAGAATTGGTATGGTCGAAGAAAAAATATTATATTGCAAGTTTAAATCGGGTATCAAAATACAAAAGTGTTCCCAGACCGGGAATCGAACCCGGTCCGCGTGGGTGAGAGCCACGAATCCTAACCACTAGACCACCTGGGACACGAAGACTGGTGAGATAATTTAGAGCTGGGTCGAACGAATTTTCATTCCATTTAAACATTTAAACAGAAACGGAGCGAAAATCTAAATATTTGTACCAAATTAATAATTCCTAACTTGCAATGACAGAACAGGAGAGGATAATCATCTTTATCCCAGTGCATAGGAACACCAGGGTGGTTAACCAACGGGAAATCGTCAGATCATCTCGCGAATACGATCGGGTTACCGGAGCTATTGCAGTGTGTTGTGTATGATACAAACGTTCCTTTTCAATTTAGTACAGCTCATTAATCCACTGAGTGCAGGCAATGTCTGTTAAGTGCCTTGCCCAAGGAGAAGCCAGACTAGTTAACGACCACAGTAATCTGTCGGGGAGGAATTCGGAAGTATTATGTATGCCACACTGTTGGGTGAAATTGTTAAAATGTAAATTGAAGTTGTAAAATGCATGCCCCGAGTGAGGATCGAACTCACGACCTTGAGATTATGAGACTCACGCGCTGCCTATTGCGCCATCGAGGCAGTACATTTTTATGCCATTCGTATACTGTCAAATTGAAATATTTGCGTTAAACACCGCTTTCGATCTCCGTTTCAAAAAAAGTTTACGTCAAAACGTACCTTATATATTGTTATTTGAGCTACAATAAATGTAAACGTATCTCTAGAACAGAGTAAATCATCAATGAATTAATTTATATTTTTTTTCTTATTCCAGTAGGGAAAAATTGGTATGGTCGAAGATAAAATATTATATTGCAAGTTTAAATCGGGTATCAAAATACAAAAGTGTTCCCAGACCGGGAATCGATCCAGGGCCGCGTGGGTGAGAGCCACGAATCCTAACCACTAGACCACCTGGGACACGAAGCCTGGTGAGATAATTTAGAAATTGGTCGAACGAATTATTATTCCATTTAAACTTTTAAACAGAAACGGAGCGAAAATCTGAATATTTGTACAAAATTAATACTTCCTAACATGCAATGACAGAACAGGAGAGGATAATCATCTTTATCCCCAGTGCATAGGAACACCAGTGTGGTTAACCAACGGGAAATCGTCAGATCATTTCGTGCATACGTTCGGGTTACCGGAGCTATTGCAGTGTGTTGTGTATGATTCACACGTTTCTTTTCAATCTAGTACAGCTCATTAATCCACTGAGTGCAGGCAATGTCTGTTAAGTGCCTTGCCCAAGGAGAAGCCAGACTAGTTAACGACCACAGTAATCAGTCGGGGAGTAATTCGAAAGTATTAAGTATGCCACACTGTTGGGTGAAATTGTTAAAATGTAAATGA
>CH002761.1:73873-85740 GCA_000149265.1 Ciona savignyi
TAATTCCCACCTTGCAATGACAGAACAGGAGAGGTAATCATCTTTATCCCAGTGCATAGGAACACCAGGGTGGTTATCCAACGGGAAATCGTCAGATCATCTCGCGCATACGTTCGGGTTACCGGAGCTATTGCAGAGTGTTGTGTATGATTCACACGTTTCTTTTCAATTTACTACAGTTCATTAATCCACTGAGTGCAGGCAATGTCTGTTAAGTGCCTTGCCCAAGGAGAAGCCAGACTAGTTAACGACCACAGTAATCAGTCGGGGAGAAATTCGGAAGTATTATGTATGCCACACTGTTGGGTAAAATTGTTAAAATTGAACTTGAAATTGTAAAATGCATGCCCCGAGTGAGGATCGAACTCACGACCTTGAGATTATGAGACTCACGCGATGCCTACTGCGCTATCGAAGCACTACATTTTTATGCCATTCGTATACTATCAGATTGAAATATTTGCGTTAAACACCTCGTTCGATCTCTGTTTCAAAAGACGTTTAAGTCAAAACGTATCTTATATATTGTTATTTGAGCTACAATAAACGTAAACGTATCTCTAGAACAAAGTAAACCGTCAATGAATAAATTTATATTTTTTTTATTATTCCAATACGGAAGAATTGGTATGGTCGAAGTAACAAATATTATATTGCAAGTTTAAATCGGGTATCAAAATACAAAAGTGTTCTCAGACCGGGAATCGAAATTGTTAAAATTTAAATTGTAAAATGCATGCCCCGAGTGAGGATCGAACTCACGACCTTGAGATTATGAGACTCACGCGCTGCCTACTGCGCCATCGAGGCACTACATTTTTATGCCATTCGTATACTGTCAAATTGAAATATTTGCATTAAACACCGCTTTCGATCTCTGTTTAAAAGACGTTTACGTCAAAACGTATCTTATATATTGTTATTTGAGCTACAATAAATGTCAACCTATCACTAAAACAGCGTAAACCGTCAATGAATTAATTTATATTTTTTTTATTATTCCAGAACGGAAGAATTGGTATGGTCGAAGAAAAAATATTGCAAGTTTAAATCGGGTATCAAAATACAAAAGTGTTCCCAGACCGGGAATCGAACCCGGGCCGCGTGGGTGAGAGCCACGAATCCTAACCACTAGACCACCTGGGACACGAAGACTGGTGAGATAATTTAGAGATTGGTCCAACGAATTTCATTCCATTTAAACTTTAAAACAGAAACGGAGCGAAAATCTGAATATTTGTACAAAATTAATACTTCCTAACATGCAATGACAGAACAGGAGAGGATAATCATCTTTATCCCAGTGCATAGGAACACCAGGGTGGTTAACCAACGGGAAATCGTCAGATCATCTCGCGCATACGTTCGGGTTACCGTGAGCTATTGCAGTGTGTTGTGTATGATTCACACGTTTCTTTTCAATTTAGTACAGTTCATTAATCCACTGAGTGCAGGCAATGTCTGTTAAGTGCCTTGCCCAAGTAGAAGCCAGACAAGTTAACGACCACAGTAATCAGTCGGGGAGAAATTCGGGAAGTATTATGTATGCCACACTGTTGGGTGAAATTGTTAAAATTTAAATTAAAATTGTAAAATGCATGCCCCGAGTGAGGATCGATCTCACGACCTTGAGATTATGAGACTCACGCGCTACCTACTGCGCCATCGAGGCACTACATTTTTATGCCATTCGTATACTGTCAAATTGAAATACTCGCGTTAAACACCTCGTTCGATCTCTGTTTCAAAAGACGTTTACGTCAAAACGTATCTTATATATTGTTATTTGAGCTACAATAAATGTGAACGTATCTCTAGAACAGAGTAAACATCAATGAATTAATTTATTTTTTTTTTTATTATTCCAATACGGAAGAATTGGTATGGTCGTAGAAAAAATATTATATTGCAAGTTTAAATCGGGTATCAAAATACAAAATTGTTCCCAGACCGGGAATCGGACCCGGGCAGCGTGCGTGAGAGCCACGAATCCTAACCACTAGACCACCTGGGACACGAAGACTGGTGAGATAATTTAGAGGTTGGTCGAACGAATTTTCATTCCATTTAAACTTTTAAACAGAAACGGAGCGAAAATCTGAATATTTGTACAAAATTAATAATTCCTAACTTGCAATGACAGAACAGGAGAGGATAATCATCTTTATCCCAGTGCATAGGAACACCAGGGTGGTTAACCAACGGGAAATCGTCAGATCATCTCGCGCATACGTTCGGGTTACCGGAGCTATTGCAGTGTGTTGTGTATGATTCACACGTTTCTTTTCATATTTAGTACCGTTCATTGACATCCTACTGAGTGCAGGCAATGTCTGTTAAGTGCCTTGCCCAAGGAGAAGCCAAACTAGTTAACGACCACAGTAATCTGTGGGGGAAGAAATTCGGAAGTATTATGTATGCCACACTGTTGGGTGAAATTGTTAAAATTTAAATTGTAATATGCATGCCCCGAGTGAGGATCGAACTCACGACCTTGAGATTATGAGACTCACGCGCTGCCTACTGCGCCATCGAGGCACTACATTTTCATGCCATTCGTATGCTGTCAAATTGAAATATTCGCATTAAACACCTTGTTTGATCTCTGTTTCAAAAGACGTTTACGTCAAAACGTATCTTATATATTGTTATTTGAGCTACACATAAATGTAAACCTATCTCTAGAACAGAGTAAACCGTCAATGAATTAATTTAAATCTTTTTTTTATTATTCCAATACGGAAGAATTGGTATGGTCGAAGAAAAAATATTATATTGCAAGTTTAAATCGGGTATCAAAATACAAAAGTGTTCCCAGACCGGGAATCGAACCCGGGCCGCGTGGGTGAGAGCCACGAATCCTAACCACTAGACCACCTGGGACACGAAGACTGGTGAGATAATTTAGAGATTGGTCGAACGAATGTTCATTCCATTTAAACTTTTAAACAGAAACGGAGCGAAAATCTGAATATTTGTACAAAATTAATACTTCCTAACATGCAATGACAGAACAGGAGAGGATAATCATCTTTATCCCAGTGCATAGGAACACCTGCAGGGTGGTTAACCAACGGGAAATCGTCAGATCATCTCGCGCATACGTTCGGGTTACCGGAGCTATTGCCGTGTGTTGTGTATGATTCACACGTTTCTTTTCAATTTAGTACAGTTCATTAATCCACTGAGTGCAGGCAATGTATGTTAAGTGCCTTGACCAAGGAGAAGCCAGACTAGTTAACGACCACAGTAATCAGTCGAGGAGGAATTCGGGAAGTATTATGTATGCCACACTGTTGGGTAAAATTGTTAAAATTTAAATTGTAAAATGCATGCCCCGAGTGAGGATCGAACTCACGACCTTGAGATTATGAGACTCACGCGCTGCCTACTGCGCCATCGAGGCACTACATTTTTATGCCATTCGTATACTGTCAAATTGAAATATTCGCGTTAAACACCGCGTTCGATCTCTGTTTCAAAAGACGTTTACGTCAAAACGTATCTTATATATTGTTATTTGAGCTACAATAAACGTATCTCTAGAACAAAGTAAACCGTCAATGAATAAATTTATATTTTTTTTTTATTCCAATACGGAAGAATTGGTATGGTCAAAGATAAAAATATTATATTGCAAGTTTAAATCGGGTATCAAAATACAAAAGTGTTCTCAGACCGGGAATCGAACCCGGGCCGCGTGGGTGAGAGCCACGAATCCTAACCACTAGACCACCTGGGACACAAAGGCTGGTGAGATAAGAGATTTGTCGAACGAATTTTCATTCCATTAAAACATTTAAACAGAAACGGAGCGAAAATCTAAATATTTGTACAAAATTAATAATTCCCAACTTGCAATGACAGAACAGGAGAGGTAATCATCTTTATTCCCCAGTGCATAGGCGGAACCACGCAGGGTGGTTATCCAACGGGAAATCGTCAGATCATCTCGCGCATACGTTCGGGTTACCGGAGCTATTGCAGAGTGTTGTGTATTGATTCACACGTTTCTTTTCAATTTACTACAGTTCATTAATCCACTGAGTGCAGGCAATGTCTGTTAAGTGCCTTGCCCAAGGAGAAGCCAGACTAGTTAACGACCACAGTAATCAGTCGGGGAGAAATTCGGAAGTTATTATGTATGCCACACTGTTGGGTAAAATTGTTAAAATTGAACTTGAAATTGTAAAATGCATGCCCCGAGTGAGGATCGAACTCACGACCTTGAGATTATGAGACTCACGCGATGCCTACTGCGCTATCGAAGCACTACATTTTTATGCCATTCGTATACTATCAGATTGAAATATTTGCGTTAAACACCTCGTTCGATCTCTGTTTCAAAAGACGTTTAAGTCAAAACGTATCTTATATATTGTTATTTGAGCTACAATAAACGTAAACGTATCTCTAGAACAAAGCAAACCGTCAATGAATAAATTTATATTTTTTTTATTATTCCAATACGGAAGAATTGGTATGGTCGAAGTAACAAATATTATATTGCAAGTTTAAATCGGGTATCAAAATACAAAAGTGTTCTCAGACCGGGAATCGAAATTGTTAAAATTTAAATTGTAAAATGCATGCCCCGAGTGAGGATCGAACTCACGACCTTGAGATTATGAGACTCACGCGCTGCCTACTGCGCCATCGAGGCACTACATTTTTATGCCATTCGTATACTGTCAAATTGAAATATTCGCGTTAAACACCGCGTTCGATCTCTGTTTCAAAAGACGTTTACGTCAAAACGTATCTTATATATTGTTATTTGAGCTACAATAAACGTATCTCTAGAACAAAGTAAACCGTCAATGAATAAATTTATATTTTTTTTATTATTCCAATACGGAAGAATTGGTATGGTCAAAGATAAAAATATTATATTGCAAGTTTAAATCGAGTATCAAAATACAAAAGTGTTCTCAGACCGGGAATCGAACCCGGGCCGCGTGGGTGAGAGCCACGAATCCTAACCACTAGACCACCTGGGACACAAAGACTGGTGAGATAAGAGATTGGTCGAACGAATTTTCATTCCATTAAAACATTTAAACAGAAACGGAGCGAAAATCTAAATATTTGTACAAAATTAATAATTCCCAACTTGCAATGACAGAACAGGAGAGGTAATCATCTTTATCCCAGTGCATAGGAACACCAGGGTGGTTAACCAACGGGAAATCGTCAGATCATCTCGCGCATACGTTCGGGTTACCGGAGCTATTGCAGTGTGTTGTGTATGATTCACACGTTTATTTTCAATTTAGTACAGTTCATTAATCCACTGAGTGCAGGCAGTGTCTGTTAAATGCCTTGCCCAAGGAGAAGCCAGACTAGTTAACGACCACAGTAATCTGTGGGGGGAGAAATTCGGAAGTATTATGTATGCCACACTGTTGGGTGAAATTGTTAAAATTTAAATTTAAATTGTAAAATGCATGCCCCGAGTGAGGATCGAACTCACGACCTTGAGATTATGAGACTCACGCGCTGCCTACTGCGCCATCGAGGCAGTACATTTTTATGCCATTCGTATACTGTCAAATTGAAATATTTGCGTTAAACAACGCTTTCGATCTCCGTTTCAAAAGAAGTTTACGTCAAAACGTACCTTATATATTGTTATTTGAGCTACAATAAATGTAAACATATTTCTAGAACAGAGTAAACCGTCAATGAATTAATTTATATTTTTTTTATTATTCCAATACGGAAGAATTGGTATGGTCGAAGAAAAAATATTATATTGCAAGTTTAAATTCGGGTATCAAAATACAAAAGTGTTCCCAGACCGGGAATCGAACCCGGGCCGCGTGGGTGAGAGCCACGAATCCTAACCACTAGACCACCTGGGACACGAAGACTGTTGAGATAATTTTGAGATTCTTCGAACGAATTTTCATTCCATTTAAACATTTAAACAGAAACGGAGCGAAAATCTAAATATTTGTACAAAATTAATAATTCCTAACTTGCAATGACAGAACAGGAGAGGATAATCATCTTTATCCCAGTGCATAGGAACACCAGGGTGGTTAACCAACGGGAAATCGTCAGATCATCTCGCGAATACGATCGGGTTACCGGAGCTATTGCAGTGTGTTGTGTATGATTCACACGTTCCTTTTCAATCTAGTACAGCTCATTAATCCACTGAGTGCAGGCAATGTCTGGTAAGTGCCTTGCCCAAGGAGAAGCCAGACTAGTTAACGACCACAGTAATCAGTCGGGGAGGAATTCGGAAGTATTATGTATGCCACACTGTTGGGTGAAATTGTTAAAATTTAAATTAAAATTGTAAAATGCATGCCCCGAGTGAGGATCGAACTCACGACCTTGAGATTATGAGACTCACGCGCTGCCTACTGCGCCATCGAGGCACTACATTTTTATGCCATTCGTATACTGTCAAATTGAAATATTTGCGTTAAACACCTCGTTCGATCTCTGTTTCAAAAGAAGTTTACTTCAAAACGTATCTTATATATTGTTATTTGAGCTACAATAAATGTAAACGTATCTCTAGAACAGAGTAAACCGTCAATGATTTAATTTATATTTTTTTTTTATTATTCCAATACGGAAGAATTGGTATGGTCGAAGAAAAAATATTATATTGCAAGTTTAAATCGAATATCAAAAAACAAAAGTGTTCCCAGACCAGGAATCGAACCCGGGCCGCGTGGGTGAGAGCCACGAAACCTAACCACTAAACCACCTGGGACACGAAGACTGGTGAGGTAATTTAGAGATTCTTCGAACGAATTTTCATTCCATTTAAACATAAACGGAGCCAAAATCTAAATATTTGTACAAAATTAATAATTCCTTACATCAATGACAGAACAGGAGAGGATAAACATCTTTATCCCAGTGCATAGGAACACCAGGGTGGTTAACCAACGGGAAATCGTCAGATCATCTCGCGAATACGATCGGGTTACCGGAGCTATTGCAGTGTGTTGTGTATGATTCACACGTTCCTTTTCAATTTAGTACAGCTCATTAATCCACTGAGTGCAGGCAATGTCTGTTAAGTGCCTTGCCCAAGCAGAAGCCAGACTAGTTTACGACCACAGTATTCTGTCGGGGAGAAATTCGGAAGTATTATGGATGCCACACTGTTGGGTAAAATTGTTAAAATTTTAAATGAAATTGTAAATTGCATGCCCCGAGTGAGGATCGAACTCACGACCTTGAGATTATGAGACTCACGCGATGCCTACTGCGCCATCGAGGCACTACATTTTTATGCCATTCGTATACTGTCAAATTAAAATATTCGCGTTAAACACCTCGTTCGATCTCTGTTTCAAAAGAAGTTTACGTCAAAACGTATTTTATATATTGTTATTTGAGCTACAATAAATGTAAACCTATCTCTAGAACAGAGTAAACCGTCAATGAATTAATTTATATTTTTTTTATTATTCCAATACGGAAGAATTGGTATGGTCGAAGAAAAAATATTATATTGCAAGTTTAAATCGGGTATCAAAATACAAAAGTGTTCCCAGACCGGGAATCGAACCAGGGCCGCGTGGGTGAGAGCCACGAATCCTAACCACTAGACCACCTGGGACACGAAGCCTGGTGAGATAATTTATAGATTCGTCGAACGAATTATCATTCCATTTAAACATTTAAACAGAAACGGAGCGAAAATCTGAATATTTGTACAAAATTAATACTTCCTAACATGCAATGACAGAACAGGAGAGGATAATCATCTTTATTCCCAGTGCATAGGAACACCAGGGTGGTTAACCAACGGGAAATCGTCAGATCATCTCGCGCATACGTTCGGGTTACCGGAGCTATTGCAGTGTGTTGTGTATGATTCACACGTACCTTTTCAATTTAGTACAGCTCATTAATCCACTGAGTGCAGGCAATGTCTGTTAAGTGCCTTGCCCAAGGAGAAGCCAGACTAGTTAACGACCACAGTAATCAGTTGGGGAGGAATTCAGAAGTATTATGTATGCCACACTGTTGGGTGAAATTGTTAAAATTTAAATTGAAATTGTAAAATGCATGCCCCGAGTGAGGATCGAACTCACGACCTTGAGATTATGAGACTCACGCGCTGCCTACTGCGCCATCGAGGCAGTACATTTTTATGCCATTCGTATACTGTCAAATTGAAATATTTGCGTTAAACACCGCTTTAGATCTCTGTTTCAAAAGACGTTTACGTCAAAACGTATCTTATATATTGTTATTTGAGCTACAATAAATGTAAACCTATCTCTAGAACAGAGTAAACCGTCAATGAATTAATTTATATCTTTTTTTATTATTCCAATACGGAAGAATTGGTACGGTCGAAGAAAAAATATTATATTGCAAGTTTAAATCGGGTATCAAAATACAAAAGTGTTCCCAGACCGGGAATCGAACCCGGGCCGCGTGGGTGAGAGCCACGTATCCTAACCACTAGACCACCTGGGACACGAAGACTGGTGAGATAATTTAGAGATTGGTCGAACGAATTTTCATTCCATTTAAACATTTAAAATGAAACGGAGCGAAAATCTGAAAATTTGTACAAAATTAATACTTCCTAACATGCAATGACAGAACAGGAGAGGATAATCATCTTTATCCCAGTGCATAAGTACACCAGGGTGGTTAACCAACGGAAAATCGTCAGATCATCTCGCGCATACGATCGGGTTACCGGAGCTATTGCAGTGTGTTGTGTATGATTCACATGTTCCTTTTCAATCTAGTAGAGCTCATTAATCCACTGAGTACAGGCAATATATTTTAAGTGATTTGCACAAGGAGAAGCCATACTAGTTAACGACCACAGTAATCAGTCGGGGAGGAATTCGGAAGTATTATGTATGCCACACTGTTGGGTGAAATTGTTAAAATTTAAATTGAAATTGTAAAATGTATGCCCCGAGTGAGGATCGAACTCACGACCTTGAGATTATGAGACTCACGCGCTGCCTACTGCGCCATCGAGGCACTACATTTTTATGCCTTTCGTATACTGTCAAATTGAAATATTTGCGTTAAACACCGCATTCGATCTCTGTTTCAAAAGACGTTTACGTCAAAACGTATCTTATATATTGTTATTTTAGCTACAATAAATGTAAACCTATCTCTAGAACAGAGTAAACCGTCAATGAATTAATTTATATTTTTTTTTATTATTCCAATACGGAAGAATTGGTATGGTCGAATAAAAATATTATATCGCAAGTTTAAATCGGGTATCAAAATACAAAAGTGTTCCCAGACCGAGAATCGAACCCGGGCCGCGTGGGTGAGAGCCACGAATCCTATCCACTAGACCACCTGGGACACCAAGACTGGTGAGATAATTTAGATATTGGTCGAACGAATTTTCATTCCATTTAAACTTTTAAACAGAAACGGAGCGAAAATCTGAATATTTGTACAAAATTAATACTTCCTAACATGCAATGACAGAACAGGAGAGGATAATCATCTTTATCCCAGTGCATAGGAACACCAGGGTGGTTAACCAACGGGAAATCGTCAGATCATCTCGCGCATACGTTCGGGTTACCGGAGCTATTGCAGTGTGTTGTGTATGATTCACACGTACCTTTTCAATTTAGTACAGCTCATTAATCCACTGAGTGCAGGCAATGTCTGTTAAGTGCCTTGCCCAAGGAGAAGCCAGACTAGTTAACGACCACAGTAATCAGTTGGGGAGGAATTCAGAAGTATTATGTATGCCACACGGTTGGGTGAAATTGTTAAATTTTAAATTAAAATTGTAAAATGCATGCCCCGAGTGAGGATCGATCTCACGACCTTGAGATTATGAGACTCACGCGCTACCTACTGCGCCATCGAGGCACTACATTTTTATGCCATTCGTATACTGTCAAATTGAAATACTCGCGTTAAACACCTCGTTCGATCTCTGTTTCAAAAGACGTTTACGTCAAAACGTATCTTATATATTGTTATTTGAGCTACAATAAATGTGAACGTATCTCTAGAACAGAGTAAACATCAATGAATTAATTTATATTTTTTTTTATTATTCCAATACGGAAGAATTGGTATGGTCGTAGAAAAAATATTATATTGCAAGTTTAAATTCGGGTATCAAAATACAAAATTGTTCCCAGACCGGGAATCGGACCCGGGCAGCGTGCGTGAGAGCCACGAATCCTAACCACTAGACCACCTGGGACACGAAGACTGGTGAGATAATTTAGAGGTTGGTCGAACGAATTTTCATTCCATTTAAACTTTTAAACAGAAACGGAGCGAAAATCTGAATATTTGTACAAAATTAATACTTCCTATCATGCAATGACAGAACAGGAGAGGATAATCATCTTTATCCCAGTGCATAGGAACACCAGGGTGGTTAACCAACGGGAAATCGTCAGATCATCTCGCGCATACGTTCGGGTTACCGGAGCTATTGCAGTGTGTTGTGTATGATTCACACGTTTCTTTTCAATTTAGTACCGTTCATTAATCCACTGAGTGCAGGCAATGTCTGTTAAGTGCCTTGCCCAAGGAGAAGCCAAACTAGTTAACGACCACAGTAATCTGTGGGGGAAGAAATTCGGAAGTATTATGTATGCCACACTGTTGGGTGAAATTGTTAAAATTTAAATTGTAATATGCATGCCCCGAGTGAGGATCGAACTCACGACCTTGAGATTATGAGACTCACGCGCTGCCTACTGCGCCATCGAGGCACTACATTTTCATGCCATTCGTATGCTGTCAAATGGAAATATTCGCATTAAACACCTTGTTTGATCTCTGTTTCAAAAGACGTTTACGTCAAAACGTATCTTATAGATTGTTATTTGAGCTACAATAAATGTAAACCTATCTCTAGAACAGAGTAAACCGTCAATGAATTAATTTAAATCTTTTTTTTTATTATTCCAATACGGAAGAATTGGTATGGTCGAAGAAAAAATATTATATTGCAAGTTTAAATCGGGTATCAAAATACAAAAGTGTTCCCAGACCGGGAATCGAACCCGGGCCGCGTGGGTGAGAGCCACGAATCCTAACCACTAGACCACCTGGGACACGAAGACTGGTGAGATAATTTAGAGATTGGTCGAACGAATGTTCATTCCATTTAAACTTTTAAACAGAAACGGAGCGAAAATCTGAATATTTGTACAAAATTAATACTTCCTAACATGCAATGACAGAACAGGAGAGGATAATCATCTTTATCCCAGTGCATAGGAACACCTGCAGGGTGGTTAACCAACGGGAAATCGTCAGATCATCTCGCGCATACGTTCGGGTTACCGGAGCTATTGCCGTGTGTTGTGTATGATTCACACGTTTCTTTTCAATTTAGTACAGTTCATTAATCCACTGAGTGCAGGCAATGTATGTTAAGTGCCTTGCCCAAGGAGAAGCCAGACTAGTTAACGACCACAGTAATCAGTCGAGGAGGAATTCGGGAAGTATTATGTATGCCACACTGTTGGGTGAAATTGTTAAAATTTAAATTGTAAAATGCATGCCCCGAGTGAGGATCGAACTCACGACCTTGAGATTATGAGACTCACGCGCTGCCTACTGCGCCATCGAGGCACTACATTTTTATGCCATTCGTATACTGTCAAATTGAAATATTCGCGTTAAACACCGCGTTCGATCTCTGTTTCAAAAGACGTTTACGTCAAAACGTATCTTATATATTGTTATTTGAGCTACAATAAACGTATCTCTAGAACAAAGTAAACCGTCAATGAATAAATTTATATTTTTTTTATTATTCCAATACGGAAGAATTCAGTTTAAACACACATGCGTACCACATCGTAGATTTTAATTAGCAACCATAAGCCTCCAACCCAATGAACAAGGGCAGAGGA
>CH002761.1:109812-185427 GCA_000149265.1 Ciona savignyi
AAATATTTGTACAAAATTAATAATTCCTAACTTGCAATGACAGAACAGGAGAGGATAATCATCTTTATCCCAGTGCATAGGAACACCAGGGTGGTTAACCAACGGGAAATCGTCAGATCATCTCGCGAATACGATCGGGTTACCGGAGCTATTGCAGTGTGTTGTGTATGATACAGACGTTCCTTTTCAATTTAGTACAGCTCATTAATCCACT
Source organism: Ciona savignyi (assembly GCA_000149265.1). Classification (NCBI taxonomy): domain Eukaryota; kingdom Metazoa; phylum Chordata; class Ascidiacea; order Phlebobranchia; family Cionidae; genus Ciona; species Ciona savignyi. The sequence continues at coordinate 110,027 of CH002761.1, forward strand.
GAGTCCAGGCAATGTCTGTTAAGTGCCTTGCCCAAGGAGAAGCCAGACTAGTTAACGACCACAGTAATCTGTCGGGGAGGAATTCGGAAGTATTATGTATGCCACACTGTTGGGTGAAATTGTTAAAATGTAAATTGAAGTTGTAAAATGCATGCCCCGAGTGAGGATCGAACTCACGACCTTGAGATTATGAGACTCACGCGCTGCCTACTGCGCCATCGAGGCAGTACATTTTTATGCCATTCGTATACTGTCAAATTGAAATATTTGCGTTAAACACCGCTTTCGATCTCCGTTTCAAAAAAAGTTTACGTCAAAACGTACCTTATATATTGTTATTTGAGCTACAATAAATGTAAACGTATCTCTAGAACAGAGTAAATCATCAATGAATTAATTTATATTTTTTTTATTATTCCAGTAGGGAAAAATTGGTATGGTCGAAGATAAAATATTATATTGCAAGTTTAAATCGGGTATCAAAATACAAAAGTGTTTCCAGACCGGGAATCGATCCAGGGCCGCGTGGGTGAGAGCCACGAATCCTACCCACTAGACCACCTGGGACACGAAGCCTGGTGAGATAATTTAGAGATTGGTCGAACGAATTATTATTCCATTTAAACTTTTAAACAGAAACGGAGCGAAAATCTGAATATTTGTACAAAATTAATACTTCCTAACATGCAATGACAGAACAGGAGAGGATAATCATCTTTATCCCAGTGCATAGGAACACCAGTGTGGTTAACCAACGGGAAATCGTCAGATCATTTCGTGCATACGTTCGGGTTACCGGAGCTATTGCAGTGTGTTGTGTATGATTCACACGTTTCTTTTCAATCTAGTACAGCTCATTAATCCACTGAGTGCAGGCAATGTCTGTTAAGTGCCTTGCCCAAGGAGAAGCCAGACTAGTTAACGACCACAGTAATCAGTCGGGGAGTAATTCGAAAGTATTAAGTATGCCACACTGTTGGGTGAAATTGTTAAAATGTAAATTGAAGTTGTAAAATGCATGCCCCGAGTGAGGATCGAACTCACGACCTTAAGATTAAGAGACTCACGCGCTGCCTACTGCGCCATCGAGGCAGTACATTTTTATGCCTTTCGTATACTGTCAAATTGAAATATTTGCGTTAAACACCGCTTTCGATCTCCGTTTCAAAAAAAGTTTACGTCAAAACGTACCTTATATATTGTTATTTGAGCTACAATAAATGTAAACGTATCTCTAGAACAGAGTAAACCGTCAATGAATTAATTTATTTTTTTTTTTCTATTCCAATACGGAAGAATTGGTATGGTCGAAGAAAAAATATTATATTGCAAGTTTAAATTGGGTATCAAAATACAAAAGTGTTCCCAGACCGGGAATCGAACCCTGGCCGCGTGGGTGAGAGCCACGAATCCTAACCACTAGACCACCTGGAACACGAAGACTGTTGAGATAATTTTGAGATTGGTCGAACGAATTATCATTCCATTTAAACTTTTAAACAGAAACGGAGCGAAAATCTGAATATTTGTACAAAATTAATAATTCCTAACTTGCAATGACAGAACAGGAGAGGATAAACATCTTTATCCCAGTGCATAGGAACACCAGGGTGGTTAACCAACGGGAAATCGTCAGATCATCTCGCGAATACGATCGGGTTACCGGAGCTATTGCAGTGTGTTGTGTATGATTCAAACGTTCCTTTTCAATTTAGTACAGCTCATTAATCCACTGAGTGTAGGCAATGTCTGTTAAGTGCCTTTCCCAAGGAGAAGCCAGACAAGTTTACGACCACAGTAATCTGTCGGGGGGAAATTCGGAAGTATTATATATGCCACACTGTTGGGTGAAATTGTTAAAATTTAAATTTAAATTGTAAAATGACTGCCCCGAGTGAGGAACGAACTCACGACCTTCAGATTATGAGACTCACGCGCTGCCTACTGCGCCATCGAGGCACTACATTTTTATGCCATTCGTATACTGTCAAATTGAAATATTTGCGTTAAACACCTCGTTCGATCTCTGTTTCAAAAGACGTTTACGTCAAAACGTATCTTATATATTGTTATTTGAGCTACAATAAATGTAAACGTATCTCTAGAACAGAGTAAACCGTCAATGAATTAATTTATATTTTTTTTATTATTCCTATACGGAAGAATTGGTATGGTCGAAGAAAAAATATTATATTGCAAGTTTAAATCGGGTATAAAAACACAAAAGTGTTCCCAGAAATCGAACCCGGGAATCGAACCCGGGCCGCGTGGGTGAGAGCCACGAATCCTAACCACTAGACCACCTGGGACACGAAGACTGTTGAGATAATTTAGAGATTGGTCGAACGAATTTTCATTCCATTTAAACATTTAAACAGAAACGGAGCGAAAATCTAAATATTTGTACAAAATTAATAATTCCTAACTTGCAATGGCAGAACAGGAGAGGATAATCACCTTTATCCCAGTGCATAGGAACACCAGGGTGGTTAACCAACGGGAAATCGTCAGATCATCTCGCGAATACGATCGGGTTACCGGAGCTATTGCAGTGTGTTGTGTATGATTCACACGTTTCTTTTCAATTTAGTACAGTTCATTAATCCATTGAGTGCAGGCAATGTCTGTTAAGTGCCTTGCCCAAGGAGAAGCCAGACTAGTTTACGACCACAGTAATCTGTCGGGGAGAAATTCGGAAGTATTATGTATGCCACACTGTTGGGTGAAATTGTTAAAATTTAAATTGAAATTGTAAATTGCATGCCCCGAGTGAGGATCGAACTCACGACCTTGAGATTATGAGACTCACGCGCTGCCTACTGCGCCATCGAGGCACTACATTTTTATGCCATTCGTATACTGTCAAATTGAAATATTTGCGTTAAACACCTCGTTCGATCTCTGTTTCAAAAGAAGTTTATGTCAAAACGTATCTTATATATTGTTATTTGAGCTACATTAAATGTAAACCTATCTCTAGAACAGAGTAAACCGTCAATGAATTAATTTATAATTTTATTTATTATTCCAATACGGAAGAATTGGTATGCTCGAAGAAAAAGATTATATTGCAAGTTTAAATCGGGTATCAAAATACAAAAGTGTTCCCAAATCGGGAATCAAACCCGGGCCGCGTGGGTGAGAGCCACGAATCCTAACCACTAGACCACCTGGGACACGAAGACTGGTGAGATAATGTTAGAGTTTGGTCGAACGAATTTACATTCCATTTAAACATTTGAAAAGAAACGGAGCTATAATCTAAATATTTGTACAAAATTAATAATTCCTAACATGCAATGACAGAACAGAAGAGGATGATCATCTTTATCCCAGTGATAAACCATAAACGCATTCCTTTTCCTTGTGTTGTTAAAAACCGCTTTAGTGAAATAAGGCTTTTGTCAACCGCTTTAATGAAATAAGGCTTAAATTCCATTTTTATTTAGTTTTTAATGACTTCACGGAATTCCCCTGGGTTTAGTACATAAATTTGTGTTTTACAGTTCTGGGTCATGTTATCTAATCATTCTTAAAGTTGTAATCCGATTAGACGACTCCTTGTTGGTGATGTTTGGGTGTTATGACTTGCCTGTCACAATCATTATACAGGAACTTTTCTTCGTGTTTAGGGAAATTACCCTGTTTTCTTTTTTTTAATATTTCTTTTAATTCTTTTAATAAATGTTTTCTTTCTTTTAATATGCAAAAAAGTGGCTAACGGTCCAACATTCCACCAAATCTGAATAATATTGGAGCAGCTGTTTAAGCGCTATATACCCAAAAAGCATATTATCACTCAAAATTTGGGTTTCTGCATAACTCGACAACGTTGTTTAACAATTGACAAATTTTGATAAAAAAGATAAAAAAACAGAAAAAAAAACAATATGTGTCCCATTTTTCCACTTAAACACTAGGCACAAAATTAGGATACGATTTTAACAGAATAAATAGATTTAATGTGAATAGTTTGAAGGAAATATGTGAAATTCCATACAGTGCCACTGTTCGTGTAAAAAAACATACAAAGTTGACATTTTAACGGCTCATTTACTGATTCATACAGATAAGAAATATTACAAATTCGATGCTTGTGAATTAAAGTTTACACGTGCAAGAAATCGGTAAAAACACGAAAGAATACGCACTTGTGAAAAACCTTACAAATTCGATTCGTGTGGAACATCGTTTACATAAGAAAGCAGTTTGAAAGTACATCAATTGATTCACACTGGAGAAAAACCTCACAAATAAGACGTATGTGAAAAATCGGTTAGAACACCAAGACAATTAAAAGGACACAAAACGGTACTCACCGGAAAAAAAACTTTACCAATGCCATGTGTGTAAAACATTTTTTTAACATGCAGGTAATTTAAAAATACATCAATTGATTCACACTGAAGAAAAACCTCACAAATGCGACGTATGTAAAAAATCGTTTACAATAGCAAGCAGTTTGAAAAGACACAAAACGATTCACAATGGAGAGAAACCTCGCCAATGCCATTTGTGTGGAAAATCGTTTAGAGAAGCATGGCATCTTAAAACTCATTAAAGGATCCACACTGGCAACAAACCATACCAATTTGACTTGAAAAAAATGGTTTACACAAGAAAGTTATTTACATTAAGTGATTTACACTGGAGACCTTAAGTGCGATTTGTGTAAAAATCGTTTAAACAATCAAGCGTTTGGAAATTACATTAAAACGATTCATATTTAACACACAATGCGATATTTAAAAAAAAGTCGTTTACAAAAGCAGCCAGTTTAAACTCCATCAACGTATATCAATACAATTGAGAAATCTTTAATATACGACGTGTGCAAAAATAATGGATTTATACGGTGAAAAACCTTACTAACGCGACGGCGGGTGCGGTTATTTACACATGTTTCATAATGGCAAAAAAAACGTATAAATGCGATGTGTGCGGAAAATCGTTCCAATCATTAAGTAAGTAAAAGTTAAAGCGCACGAAATGATTCACAGGTTAAGTAACGGAAATCAAATTTATTTTCCGCGCCGCTGCGCACGTTTAACACCATATGTGTTTTGTGTCCAGCAAAGTTAAAATACACCTGTTTAATTTATTCAGGCAAGCTTAGTTACTTCAGCAAACAAACCACTGACTGCACGTAAGGCTGTCATTCTAACACGCAGATGAGTAAGGTGAGTAATTGCAGGTGTGTGGTAGGTACTATGGCTGTAACTATGCTTATACAAATAGTAGCAGAAAACTTTCTTTATTGCGTGATTACTGGTCCCGGGGTTAACAGGTCCAGAGCGATGAAAGGATTAATATTGGGGAGTTGGTGATACTAAACAGGTCGCAAGTTAGTTAGTTGTGACCTACAACAAGGCCGATTAGCTTGGTGGACGTCCGATTGGGTTGGTTTATACAGCCTTTTGTAGAGTGTTTATCTGCCACCTAAGCTATGACATTTAGGTGGGAGTATTAAGATGTTGCTATAGATTAGAGTTCTTTTCCCGACTTGGGTTTTATCCCTAAACAATTCCAAAAAATGTTACGTCATAAAACGTTCGAACTCCCCCCCCCCAAAAAAAAATAAAAATAAAAACTTAATTAAAACGTATCATTGCAAACTATTTAATGTAAAAGTTTTTGCAAATTTTTAAGAATGCCGTAGCTAGTCGTCTACCCCCTAAAAGACTCTCACGTACCGCCGGTGTTACGCATACCACAGTTTGGGAACCACTGTATTATTGCAGGCCGCTTTTAGACGCCATTGTACACTCGTGCACTTTGCAGCAAGGTTAAATCATTTCCTGTCAAATGGTTAGAACGATAAATTTGTATACAACATGTTGTTTAAAACGAATATAGTGACAAATCCATCACGAGTTAGAAAATGAACCAAGTTAAGTCGTTTTAAGGTGTCAATATTTCATTAAGCGACAGTTACGTACACCTCCAATTAACTGTATAGCCGCTATCTTGTATTTTATTATTTAATTATAGTGTATTTTTATTTGATTGCGAATATGTATTTTAAACTGTTATATTTGAGAGTTTAACAGTTTATGTATTATAGTGGTTATTAAAACTTGCAAATGAATAAAGACAAATTAACCAAGTTGCAAAATGAAGTAACGATGAGAGGAAAGGGATCACCTCGAAGAAAGCGTAAATTTGTTCGTCGAAGAGCCACGATCGATGAAAAGAAATTGCAAAGTTTGTTGGAAAAAATAGCTGTGAAAACTATCCCCGGGTTCGATGAAGTGGATATGATTAAGGACGACGGCAACGTAATTCACTTTAACAAACCGAACGTTCAGATTTCTTTGTCAGCGAATACAACCGTGGTGACCGGTCACGCTGAGAACCAAAAAGGGAATGTTACCGATGAACCAGTAGTAATACCGAGCGGTACATGGGAGCTTGAATAAATAAACGAATTCCTTATTATATATTCTAGGTTTAGCAGCAGATAAGATAAAAAAAACATATTTTGATTTGTAACATATTCCTCATTATATATTCTAATGTGGGTTACGAGTTGTGTAATAAAATGGTATGGTCTATAAGTTGAGCGTAAAGTGTAAATGAAATGTAACGTAATAACGAAAACTGATTTTAGTTGATTACAATATGTTAAAACATAATTTAAAATTTAATTTAATAATTTAAATATGTTGAAGTAAAGAAAAATAAATAAAATGGGAAACGAAATAATTGTATTATTATAAACTGATCATCTATTATGAGAATAATAGATGTGAAGTACTGCAAGATAAACCTTATACTGTAAACTGTTACAACCGGATATATGAAAGATCACAGGAAATTATGACCAAATGGTTGAACTATTTATTCAATAGATAGCGTGAATAACCGTTTAAATTTAGGTGTAAAAAAATATCGACCGTTTATCACACTAGTAACAAAAATACGACCAACCTTACACATTTCGTTCAAATGAGTTTAAGAAACAATAAACGAAAATAAAGGTATGGTGATCTTGGGCAAAAATAAAAAATAGAATATAACCAAATTTATATTGTTGGAATAGGATGAAATATATTTATGTTTATTCACCTTAATGATAAAATTACAATAAAATTACAAAGTCTTATCACACGGGCAATCGTCAGACTACGTTGCCCCTCGTCAGAGAGCTATTGCTGTGTGTTCTGTATGATTAAGAAGTTCTTCCGGTTTTAGTGAAACATATAAAGGTAACGGTCCGGAAGAAGCAATGCTGTAAGTTTTAAAGGAAACAAGTCATTCTTTAAACATGTTTACTTTTTCACCAACAGGACATTCATACTATTTCAACAATTATATCGTTTTTTTCCACATAAAATCATGTTAGCATGATTATGAAATATTAAAATAACATGACAAACAAGTTTTATTTTTACTTAGCTAAGTTTTTTTTTTAGCTAAGTTTTTTCTTTTTATTTAGCTAAGCTTTTTTTGATTTATAACATAAAAAACACAATTTAAACCAGTGTAACTAAGTTCATCGATAACTTTTAATATTTCTTTCTCTTGTTCATTACAATGTTCGGCGAAACTTTCTATAGGTCACTCCTTCTAAAGCTAGCTTCTTATTGTATGGCTCGCATTACCGCACGATTTGTTTAGGCTAGATGATGTAATAATTTTTGGTTTGTTTAAGCAATTTTTATGCGTTAAGTTAGGTTGGGCCACGTCTGGCTAGCCTATAATAAAAGTTATTAGAATATATAAACTGCTTTTAATGAAAGTCGCTTTTCCGTTTTTTTCTGGCTTTAAAATTGTATTTTGCGTCTATTTATCGTGGATTAGTCTGGCAGATTAGTCTGGTGATTAACTACGTCGCTTTCAGCCGAAGGATTGTAGGTTCGACACTCACGCCCGACACCCCGATTTTCAACTAGGTCGTCCGCGAATGGTTTAGCACCCCGCCTTTCGACCAGAAGGATTCACCGACTTCGAGGCCGACTGTCGCCCCGGCCTCTCGGGTCGGAATCGGGCTCTTTACACTGCAACGCGGCCGTCTAGCTACGCCTCTCAAGGCCGAGGCACGGAAGCATCGTCGCTTTCCAGGCGGGATTTTGACTTAGAGGCGTTCAGTCATAATATCTCAGATAGTAGCTTCGCACCATTTACTTATCAGCCAAGCACATGAACCAAATGTCCTAATCTGCGGCTCCTCTCGTACTGAGCAGCGGTCTAATTCCAGCTCACGTTGAAAAACAAAATGCAGGATCTTTAATAAAAATTTGGAAAACGAATAAAAACGCCAAAATCACAGTCGTTAGAAGACGTCTTAAAAACCAATAAACAATCAAACGAGTCGACATCGAAGGATTAAAAAGCACCGTCGCTATGAACGCTTGGCTGCCACAAGCCAGTTATCCCTGTGGTAACTTTTCTGGCACCTTTTGCTTGAAACTCGCAAGTTCAAAGGATTAATAGGCCACGCTTTCGCGGTCTGTATTTATACTTGCCTTGGTAAGTGTTACGCTTAAAACTTTTTAGTGGAATTTATTTTGTTTTTTTTTCCAGTGTGGCCCACACTTTCCGGGCCACAACTTCTCCTAAAGCCAGCTCCCCCATTGCACGGGTCGCTTTACTGCACACTTTTCTTCAAGATTGTGTAATTTTCTATTAACATTTATTTTTTCATTTTAATTTTTTCTATGTGGATTTAGCGGCCACGTCTAATTATACCGAAACTTGATAATTGATTGATTTTTAGACGTGTTCTAACGGCTGACGATTTGCCGTTTTTCAAATTTTTATCAAATGTCCTGCATCGAGTTTTCATCGTGGAAACAAAAAATAAACTTAACTAACTAAAACTGGTCTCTCGCTAGTCGGTTATGCGCAAGGCACTTAACGAACATTGCCTGAATACAGGATTAACGTGTTCTACTAAATTGAAGAAACTTGTGAATCATAGACACAGGCCCGATGCCAAGAACCGCGGGGCCCAATTAGAAATGTGATGGCGGGGTCCCTACTCTTCATAGCAAAATGTATGGGTGTTTATATATAATAAAATACATACCAGTACATACAAACTACAAAAATAGACATTTAATACTTGCTATAAAACAAATGAAAGGTAATGTGGATGCTTATTTACGATATACAGTGGAACCCCGCTTTGCTGACCACCTATGGGACCGTGATCAAGTGGTCGCGTGACCGTGATCAAGCGGGGTGGTCGTGTTAGTGAATTTTGCTTTAAAGCAAGTTGTCGTCATATGCAGTCAAAACGTTTGCCTTTTTACTAAATTTTAACTAAATGCCAGTATTTTTTGCAAAAAGATTTTAAACAACTGTTAGTTCTGAAATTTATCTTATAAATTTCAGTTCTGTTAGCCACAATTTTCTTTGTGTGTGCGTACGCGCTCATGTAAACCTATTGTTTTGATCACAAAAGAAATTTAAACTTATTATTTTGGTGACAAAAGCACATTATTGAGCACGTGTGGTCGCTTTAGCGGAGTTAAATTTGAAGTTTTGGACCAAAAAATGGCGGTCCTGGTCTGGAAACCGGGGTGGTCGCGTTATTGAAACAGAATGCAATGCATTACCATAGTAAATTATTTGGGACCGCAATAAAGTGGTCCTGATAGTGAGGTGGTCGTGTTATCGAGGTGGTCGTCAAGCGGGGTTCCACTGTATTGTTTTACTTCCAAACATATATATTGTTTAGCAATCATATTTATTATGACGTAACAGACAGACACAGAAATATAAATTTGACTTAGTTACGATGCATAACAAATTGATATTATGAGAAAGAATATTATTTCATTTTTTATTTTACGTTTCAGTAGTATTTTAAACCTCGTAATACAGTAAGACCCCCGCTAGGGCGGGGCCCCTTCAAGGTGCGGGGCCAAATTTGATCTAATCGGTCAAATCGGCCTAAAACCGGCCCTGCATAGACATAGCTCAGGTAACCCGACGATGGGCGCGAGGTGGTCTGATGGTTGCCCTTGTTTTAACCCCCTTGGTTTTCCTATTTACTAGAATAAACATAAATATCCTATCCTATCCTATGTAATATTATATATATTCATAAATTAAATTTCTAAATATTTAATACAGGAAGCAAATGATTTTGGTTACAAAATGACCACTTATTTATTGCGTTGCAATATATTTGACGATTTTTATTATATCAGGAAGATATTGTTTGAGGAATTTTTGAAAAAATGTTGTACAAATATCTCTTTGACTACCTCTCCATAAAACAGTACTGTCAACAGTGGTAATTTCAGGCGGAAATTTTTTTTAGGGAAAGAATAAAGTCCATATTAAAAGCAGTGCAGGTTTTTTTCTAATGTCTAACCTGAAAAGCAATACATTAGTTGAAATGGGTAAGACTCATTTGAAAATTCAATAAAAAAAAGACAGAAGAAAGGTTTTATAATAAACAAATAAACTGAATACTTAAATAAAGTGGGAAAAAACAGAAAAAATGGTTACAATTAATAATAAAGTAAACAATAAAGAAACAGGGCCACAAAAAACATACATAATTACAATATATAAATGAAAAATCAGCCAAACCAAATCTAACCTTAAATATTTACACGGAGAAAGCTTTTCTACAATGGCCTTACAAAGAATAATGAATATGATATATACTGTAACATTTGTACAGTAATCAGTGTGTTGCAATTTTATTCAACTTTGTAAGCAGAGTATTAGTTTTGGATAAGGAATATTTCTTGCTTTCATCATTCCAATCTGTTGCTGATTGAATTCTTTCCAAAGCCTTTTCAGCAAAGTGCCTTGCATCCTTTGTCTTGTGTAGATGATCAAAGCATGCAGCAATATTGTGTGTTGAAATTGCATAATCATGATATTTGCATGCCATGTCTCCAAATTGCATCTCCATTATATCCAAACATGATTGCAAATGTCTGATGGCATTTACTGGATCCACTTGGTTCGAATAGAACTGACCTAAATGTCTTTGAGCCTGAGCTTGCATTCTTGCTTTGACATTTGGGTCACAATTAGTAATGTCATTCATTGAATTGGAGAATTTATGAAGAGTTTGTTAAACTGTTTCAGTGATTTGTCTAGAATCTGTGCTTTCTAACATCACATTCAGATCTATCATGCAGTTTGCAATTGCTTTTAATGCGTTGTCACACTGTGTGGACTTGACAAAAAGTTGTACGGACAATTTTAATATTAACACTGCTCTCACAAAAGATTTTAATCCTATATAATGTTGAACAATATCACACAAACTGTCTGCATATTTAAAGCACAGTGGTGTAGGTGGTGGACTTTTCTCCAAACTGTTCAATGCTTCACCCAACATTTGGTTGCTGGCATCAGTTTGACCACTTTCTTTCAAACACAGCGCTAGTTTTATTTGTACAATGGAGCGGTCAAAGGATGAAGAAGTTTTTAATTCTTTTTCCAAACCTGGCACAGCATCTTTGTACTTCTTTTGTTTCCAAAGTAGTTCGTTGTCCTCTAAAATATAGAGAAAATTGTATATTTTTAAAGATATGATGCCAGTTTACACAAAAATGTGAAAAATGCAAAAAACACATTTTCGTGAACATTGTATATTTATATACATCAAGTTGTGTAGCTGATTGGTTAAGACTAATGGTTACATCACAAGAAGCAATTTTCCATAATTATTTTGAAAAATGTCATACAAATATCTCTATGATAACCTCTCTATATAACATCACTATACACAGTTGTAATATCAGGTAGATTATTATTTAAGAAAATAATCAAGTTCATACCAATAGTGAAATAAGATAATTTTATATCTAACATTGGATCTTATACAACAACCCCTACCCACTAACCTGCAGCAAAAAAATCCATTAAGTCATCCAAATTTAACGTTGCTTCTTTAGTTGTGCTTGTTTCATGATCACTTTTATCCAGCATTTTATCTTTTTCTAAATGAATTTAAATATAAATTTGTTTAATATAAAGAAATAAATCATTATTTAAATGTTTAATTACAAAAACTAGAATGAATGGCACACTAAACAAAACCAGGAACTCAACTGGTGAGATTAGTAAGTGGTGGTTGTACTAAGCATGAAGCCATCAGACCTAAGAGGACCCATATAATTTACCACAGAACAAAAGTTGGACATATTTTTAATTTGTAAAAGGGAATTGTCAAAATATCTTGTGCTTACCGTCAAGTTATTAGACAGATTTTGTTTAACGCAATAAACCACTGAGTGCAGGCAACTTCTGCTTAGTGCTTTGCCCAAGAACTAACCCAATTCGCTAGTGGCTGGATTTGATTGCCCATTTGAGCTAACTCACTGTACAAACCGGTAATAATTGGGAAATAAACAAAACCTCTTTCTGTTGAAGGGATGCTTGATTGAAGAATGCCATCATCATTTGCTGCTTTCTCTTCATGCACGATGTGCCTATTTGAATAAAAGTAATACTGAGATACTAAGGGATCTAATTTCATTCAAGTCAGTGGAAAATGTCATGCCCTACTCTACTTAAATCCGCTACCAGTGCTGTTTTTTACAAACAACATAATTAAGAAAATACAAGATTTATTGTCAAGTTTTATGACCCCAACTTTTTGTTTTTCCTTCAAGTTATATCGCATGTAGCATATGACTTTTCCTAAGTAATGTAATTTTGTCAGTTTCTTTTGTTTCTTCTAGAAATAAAAAATGCAGTACCTATGGTAACCGGAATGTTACAAATTGGAATAAAAACCAATCTTTCTGCCAATGTCAAATTTATTTTTCCACTCGAATATAAACATGAATATCATCCTGGCCTACTGTCACAAAAATAACAAGAAAGATAACCAACCTGCAGATTTCCACAGGTAAGTTCTTGTAGATATTAAAATATCGGTCTTGGTACAATGCACTTAGACTGTTGAAGAACTTTTTTAAATTAAGCTGAGCAATCCCATTGCTAACATCTTCTGTAAATCTTCCTTCTTGTTCCACAGTGAAGATCAATTGAGAATTGGTGAGCTGACGGAAGTTGCTCACAGAAGCTTCAGGATAGCTACGAAAGATGGCGAAACATAATGCTGTTGATAAGCCACCACGTTTTATTATATCAGGAAGATATTGTTTGAGGAATTTTTGAAAAAATGTTGTACAAATATCTCTTTGACTACCTCTCCATAAAACAGTACTGTCAACAGTGGTAATTTCAGGCAGAAAATTCTTTAAAGAAAGAATAAAATCCATATTAAAAGCAGTGCATGTTATTTTATCCCAATGTCTATCCTGGAATCAATAGATAATTAAAAAATATGACATGATAATCAATAACATAGAAGTTATAAGTAAGTAACATTTTTTAAAATTCAATGTCAATTAAAAAAGACAGAAGAAAGGTTTAATAATAAACAAATCAACTGAATAATTACATAAAGTGAGAAAAACCAGTAAAACTGTTATAATTAATAATAAAGTAAAAAATAAATTAAACATGGCCACAAAAACCTACATTATTACAATATAAAATAAAAAATCAGCTAAACCAAAACCAACCTTCAAAATTTACAAGGAGAAAGCTTTTGTACAATGGCCCACTAATAATAATTAGCACAATATATACTGCAACATTTCTACAGTAATCAGTGTGTTGCATATTTATTCAACTTTGTAAGCAGAGTATTAGTTTTGTCTAAAGAATTTTTCTTGCTTTTATCATCCCAATCTGTTGCTGATTGAATTCTTTCCAAAGCTTTTTCAGCAAAGTGCCTTGCATCCTTTGTCTTGTGCATATGATCAAAGCATGCAGCAATATTGTGTGTTGAAATTGCATAATAATGATATTTGCATGCCATGTCTCCAAATTGCTTTTCCGTTATATTCAAACATGATTTAAAATGTCTGATAGCATCTTGTAGTTGGCCTTGTTAGCCTATTTCATTTTTATATGTTAATTAAATATGGGTTTAATAACAATAAAAAATAAACTAAACAGTATAAAAATGAAATCAGCTAAACTAAAAGTAACATGACCAAAAATTTAATTAATCGTTTAAGTGTTTTGTCGGAATGAAATAAAACTTTAGTCATAACTAGTTTATTATATTCAAAACATCACATCAAAATACTAGGGTCTTTGGCCTTTTTTCTGTCATACAGCATGTGTTCTAGATGGCCTCCATTTAGCTCCATGCACTTCTTTAGGCGCAGCACAAATTTTTCCATGACGTTCTTTCCAACTGAATTTATAATGGCTCTTATATCCTTCCTGATGGATTCCTCAAGTTCCGTGATGGTTCTGGGTTTCTCTGCGTAGACCCTGTATTTAAGAAAAAGGCCCCAAAGAAAAAAATTTGGGGGCTTATGTCTAAGCTATGGGGTGCCCACTCAAAATTGGTCTTGAGACTGATCACTCGGCTTCCAAAGTTCTCTTTCAGCCAATCTCGGGACAGGTTTGAGGTGTGAGAACTTGCTTGGTCTTGCTGGTACTAGAATTTGCTCATAAGCAATGAGTAAAGGGTTTAAAGCTCTTTTTTAAAGGTTTTTAGGACCTCCACATAACGGTGACTGTCACTGCTGCGCAAGATTCTTCGATGAAGATTGGTCCGAAGATGCTTCTGGCCGAGATTGCAGCTCACACCGTGCACTTAAGAGAGTGCAGGGGCTTGGTGGCTACTTTTGAGGACCCCAAGAAGACATTTGTCTTGGAGTTCGCCTTTCTGTCAAGATGAAAGTGGGGGGGGGGGTTAAGGAAAGGAGGTTAAGGAAACTTGGTGTCTCCTCGATCTTGTCAAGCATCTTAACTACCATAGCCTTTCTGTGCTTCTTGTCTGAGACTGTAGGGGTCTGCAGCGTCCTTATTCTGTATAGGTAAGACCTGATATTGTTCACCAGCACCCTCCCCGCAAGTCTTACGGGACATACTGAGGGACTGACTTCGCTTATCACAGAGCTTTTCGGACTCTGCTGGAGAGACTCTTTCTCACATTTTTGATCAGCTCGGCTTTTCGATTCTTGGGACGTCCCAAGTGGATGGTTCATACTGGCAGCATTGAGGTTCTCCACAGTCCCATACTTCTTAAAGTGGTCCACCCAGTTCTGAATTCTGCTTTTGAATGGAGCCTTTTCACATTCGAAATGACGCATGAAACTCTCCTGGGTTTTCTTAAACGAACCTAACTTGTAGTAAAATTTAACACAGTGTATTTTTTGTTTCAGCTCCCACCGAAGTCTTGGTATACTCACAATCTTTGATTCTGAGCAAATGGTGAATGAATAAAGAAGATATCACTTAAAGTTTACTAGGGCGCATTTTTTAGGGGTCACTCTTATATACACATTGTAACATTTGTACAGTAATCAGTGTGTTGCATATTAATTTAATTTTATAAGCAGCTTCTTAGTTACGGCTAAGGAATGATTCTTGATTTCATCATCCCAATCTGTTGCTGAATGAATTCTTTTCAAAGCTTTTTCAGCAAAGTGCCTTGCATCCTTTGTCTTATTTAGTTGATAAAAGCATGGAGCAATAAACACCGTTGAAATTGCATAATCACGATATTTGCATGCCATGTCTCCAAATTGCTTTTCCATTATATCCAAACACGATTTGTAATGTCTGACAGCATCATCTGGTTGCCTTTGGTTAAAAAAGAAATGACCCAAATGTCTTTGAGCCCTGAGCTTGCATTCTTGCTTTTACATTTGGATCACAATGAGTAATGTCATTCATTGAATTGCAGAATTTATGAAGAGCTTGTTGAACTGTATCAGTAATACGTCCGCAGTCTTTGCTTTCTAACATCACATTCAGATCTACCATGCAGTTTGCAATTCCTATTAGTGCATTGTCACACTGTATGGATTTTACAAAAAGTTGAACGGATAATTTTAACATCAACACTGCTCTTACAAAAGATTTGGATCCCGTATAATGTTTAGCAATGCCACGTAAACTTTCTGCATATTTGAAGCACAGTAGTGCGGGTGGTGGACTTTTCTCCAAACTGTTCAATGCTTCACCCAACATTTGGTTGCTGGCATCAGTTTGACCACTTTCTTTCAAACACAGCGCTAGTTTTATTTGTACAATGGAGCGGTCAAAGGATGAAGAAGTTTTCAATTTTTTTTCCAAACCTGGCACAGCATCTTTGTACTTCTTTTCTTTCCAACAGTAGTTCGTTGTCCTCTAAAATATAGAGGGAATTGTATATTTTTAAAGATATGATGCCAGTTTACACAAAAAACACATTTCTATGAACATTGTATATTTATATACATCAAGTTGTGTAGCTGATTGGTTAAGACTAATATTTACATCAAGGAACAATTTTCCAAAATTCTTTTGAAAAATAATGCACAAATATCTGTGTGATCAACACTCTATAGAACATTACTATACACAGTTGTAATATCAGGTGGATTAATATTTAAAGAAAGAATGAATTCCATACCAATGGTAAAACAAAATAATTCTTTACTTCAACATTGCATCCTATACACCAATCCCTACCCACTAACCTGCAGCAAAAAAAATCTTAAAATCATCCAAATTTAATGTTGCTTCTTCAAGTTGTGCTTGTTTCATATTCACTTTTATCCAGCATTTTATCTTTTTCTTTAAGATGTTAATATAAATGTGAAGATTCAAAACATGCAAATTAATATTCAAATGTTTAATCACAAAAAATAGAATGGTGAGATTAGTATGTGGAGTTTGGATTGAGCACAAAGCCATTTAGTATAATACACCCATATAATTTTCAACAGAGCAAGAGTTGTACATTTATATAATTTGTAAGAGGGAATCGTCAGAATATCTTGTGTTTACCATCAGTTTACTAGAGATAATGCACTGTGCAAAATACAATGGACGCATTGCCCAAGTCCTAACCCAATTCGCTAGCGGCTAGATTTTATTACTCATTTAAGCTAACTCACTATACAAACCGGTAATGAATGACAAATAAACAAAACCTCTTTCTGTCGAAGGGATGCTTGATTGAAGAATGCCATCATCATTTGCTGCTTTCTCTTCATGCACAATGTGCCTATTTGAATAAAAGTAAGTATTACTCATGAGCAATTAAAAGTAAAACTGAGAAAGTAAAGGATCTAATTTCATTCAAGACAGTAGGAAATGTCGTGCCCTACTCTAAATAAATCCGCTACCATTGCTGTTTCAACAAACAATATGATTTTTAAAAATAAAAGATTGCAGTTGAAAATATGTTGCTCAAAATTACAAACATAGAATTTCAAAGTCATTGTTTAAGTCAACGATGGTTTTTTTCACTCAAGTTTTTATCGCTTGTATGCATATGACTTTTTTAAGTAACGTAATTTTATCAGTTTTTTTTGTTTGTTATTAAAATTTATTGACACTACTTCTTCTTTACTTAAATGAGGGAAGAAAAACTAAATTATTTAAATGGCTTCTGTGGTAGTGTGGCCATCAAGTAGATGGAAGTGAGATTGTAACCAGCCTCTTGCTGGTAAAACAAATGTTGCTTAAATAAGTTGAATTACTAGGTTGATTCAATGCTAAAGTGTTGTCTTGAATACAACATAGAACAAAATACAAACTGGAATGTTGGCATTTGGAATACAGACCAATTTTATTTAATGTTAGCTTAATAATTCCACTCGAATATAAACATGAATATCATGCTGTTCCACTGTCACAAAACACAAGAAATTACTAGAGAGTGTCAACCACGTGTTTAACCAACACTATTTGTAAAACACATGTTTATGCCATATATTCATGCTACAGAGTCCCTAACCACAATTTGTATATTATACACTGAGTATGTACTTTGTTTCTGCAAGCATAAACGCATGGGTCCCATAGTTATCAGACCAAACTTCTTTTCCATGTGTAGTTGAGAAAGGAATAAACGTCTTCAATATACGAACATTTAACCACAACTGTTTTAAATTAAAGCTTCTTTTCAAGCGTGGTGGTAAAGGTAAAATAAAGCTAAATATTCAAAATACCCCGATTTCATGGTTTTTGGGAATTCCCCTGGGTTTAGTAGATAAGTTTCTGTTTTACATATGTGGGTCATGTTATGTAACAATTCTTAAAGTTTTATTCCGATTTGTCGACTCCTTGTTGGATATGTCAGTGCGATATGGCATGTCTGTCACAATCATAATTCAAGAACGTAGTTTCGTTTTTAAGGGAATTACCCTAAGTAAATGTTTTCTTTCTTTTAATAAATTGACTCAGAGTGTTTAATGGTCTAACATTCACCAAATCTGATCAAAATTAGAGCAGCTGTTCAAGCGCTATGCCCCAAAAAGATAATTTATTAGAAAAAGCGTTTTGGTTTTTAACGTTTCAGGGGAATTCCCCTGGATTCATTACCCAAAATTATAGTTTCTGCATATTGTAGACCATGTTCTCTTACAAATGTCAAATTTTTAATGCGATTTCATTACTCTTTTTGGTAGATGTCGGCGCGCTATGCCATGCATATGTTGCTATCATGATTTGGGGAAAAAATCTTATTTTTTAGGGTATTTCATTGGGTAATCTTTTTTATTTGTTTTAAGTGTTAAATCAGTGACTAATGCACTTACATTCCTCCAAATCTGATTAAAATTGGAGAATCTGTTCCAGTGCTATCCCGTAAATAGCTATTTTTTTAGAAAAAAATACCGTTTTGGTTTTTAAGGTCTCAGGGGAATTTCCCTAAATTTATCAGCCACAATTTTGATTTCTGCACATCTAGACCATGTTGTCTAACAAATGTAAAATTTTATTTGCGATTCCATTACTCCTTTTGGTAAATGTCGGGGTGAAATGGCATGCTTGTCACAATCCTGATTTGAGAACAAAAACCTATTTTTGGTGGGTATTTTCCGAAATATTTTTTTTATTTTCTTATGGTGTTAAATAAGTGACTAATTACTTACATTCCACCAAATCTGATTAAAATTGGAGCAGCCGTTCAAGCGCTATGCCCCAAAAAGCTAAAAATTTTGAAAAAATACCGTTTTGTTTTTTTACCCCCCAGGGGAATTCCCCTAAGTATATTAACCAAAATTTTGGTTTCTGCTCATCTAGACCATGTGGTCTAACAAATGACAAAGTTTCATTGCGATTCCATTATCCTTTCTGGTAGATGTCGGAGCCACAATCCATGCCTGTCATAATCTTGATTTAGAAACATATCTTCATATTTAGGGTATTTCCCTAGGTTAATATTTTGTTTCTTCTAATTGGTAAGGCAGTGGCTAACACACTACTATTTTACCAAATCTGATCAAAATTGGAGCAGCCGTTCATGCGCTATGCCCAAAAAAGCTAAAATTTTTGAAAAAAATACTGTTTTGGTTTTTTATCTCCCAGGGGAAATGCCCTAATTATATTAACCAAAATTTTGGTTTCTGCTCATCTAGACCATGTGATCTAACAAATGACAAAGTTTCATTGCAATTCCATTATCCCTTTCTGGTAGATGTCGGAGCCACAAGCCATGTCTGTCAACTGTTTGACAAAAAAAAAAAAAACGGACAAAAACGGACAAAAACAATATTTTTTCAAATGGGACCCATAATTACCAACCTGCAGATTTCCACAGGTAAGTTCTTGTAGATATCAAAATATCGGTCTTGGTACAATGCACTTAGACTGTTGAAGAACTTTTTCAAATTGAGCTGAGCGATCCCATTCCTAACATCTTCCGTAAATCTTCCTTCTTGTTCCACAGTGAAGATCAATTGAGAATTGGTGAGCTGACGGAAGTTGCTCACAGAAGCTTCAGGATAGCTACGAAAGATGGCGAAACATAATGCTGTTGATAAGCCACCACGTTTTATTATATCAGGAAGATACTGTTTGAGGAATTTTTGAAAAAATGTTGTACAAATATCTCTTTGAGTACCTCTCCATAAAACAGTACTGTTCACAGTGGTAATTTCGGGCGGAAAATTCTTTAAAGAAAGAATAAAATCCATATTAAAAGCAATTCAGGGTTTTTATCCTAATGTCTAACCTGAAAAGCAATACATGAGTTAAAAGAAAAGATGACATGATAATAAAAAAAAAGAAGTAATGGGTAAGACCCATTTGAAAATTTGAATTTCAATAAAAAAAGACAGAAGAAAGGTTTTATAATAAACAAATAAACTGAATACTTAAATAAAGTGAGAAAAAACAGAAAAAATGGTTACAATTAATAATAAAGTAAACAATAAAGGAACAGGGCCACAAAAACATACATAATTACAATATAAAATAAAAAATCAGCCAAACCAAATCTAACCTTAAATATTTACAAGGAGAAAGCTTTTCTACAATGGCCTTAAAAAGAATAATTAGTATGATATATACTGTAACATTTGTACAGTTATCAGTGTGTTGCAATTTTATTTAACTTTGTAAGCAGAGTATTAGTTTTGGATAAGGAATTTTTCTTGCTTTCATCATTCCAATCTGTTGCTAATTGAATTCTTTCCAAAGCCTTTTCAGCAAAGTGCCTTGCATCCTTTGTCTTGTGCATATGATCAAAGCATGCAGCAATATTGTGTGTTGAAATTGCATAATCATGATATTTGCATGCCATGTCTCCAAATTGCATCTCCATTATATCCAAACATGATTGCAAATGTCTGATGGCATTTTCTGGATCCACTTGGTTCGAATAGAACTGACCTAAATGTCTTTGAGCCTGAGCTTGCATTCTTGCTTTGACATTTGGGTCACAATTAGTAATGTGATTCATTGAATTGGAGAATTTATGAAGAGTTTGTTGAACTGTTTCAGTGATTTGTCCAGAATCTGTGCTTTCTAACATCACATTCAGATCTATCATGCAGTTTGCAATTGCTTTTAATGCGTTGTTACACTGTGTGGACTTGACAAAAAGTTGTACGGACAATTTCAATATTAACACTGCTCTCACAAAAGATTTTAATCCTATATAATGTTGAACAATATCACACAAACTGTCTGCATATTTAAAGCACAGTGGTGTAGGTGGTGGACTTTTCTCCAAACTGTTCAATGCTTCAGCCAACGTTTGGTTGCTGGCATCAGTTTGACCACTTTCTTTCAAACACAGCGCTAGTTTTATTTGTACAATGGAGCGGTCAAAGGATGAAACAGTTTTCAATTCTTTTTCCAAACCTGGCACAGCATCTTTGTACTTCTTTTGTTCCCAAAGTAGTTCGTTGTCCTCTAAAATATAAAGAAAAATGTATATTTTTAAAGATAGAATGCCAGTTTAAACAAAAAGGTGAAACAAACAAAAACCACATTTCTGTCAACAATGTATTTTGAATATTCACAGCCATTTTTGGACAATATTTTGGTCAGTACTCAATATAGACAATTTGGTTAAATACTGCCACTGAAAAGTCGCATCAAAAAATCAATTTCCAAAACAGAGTAACTAATACCACTACCTTGTAACTGAATATAACAGGTTTATGTTTCCAAATTCAAACTAAACCTAGATTTCAATTATGGTAACTGCAAACTTACAATTAAAGTATGGTAGCAGGCCAAGTGAGCAATACGAAATGATTAATATTTAAGATTTCATTTATATATACATCAAGTCGTATAGCTGATTGGTTAAGACTGATGGTTACTTCAAGGAACAATTTTTTAGAATTCTTCTGAAAAATGTTGTACAAATATCTGTGTGATCAACACTCTATAGAACATTACTATCCACAGTTGTAATATCAGGTGGATTATTATTTAAAGGGGAACTGAAGTCAATTTTAAGAATATCTTAATAAATGGAAAAGAATACGCTGATTTCAAAAATCAAATCAGTTTCTTCCAATATTTTTTTGTTAAAGAGTTATGAGCAAATATGCTTTTCATTTTATGTTAGGGGATTTCCCGTATTACGTCACTGACGTTGTTGAGATTTTGTGCCTATATGCATTGTACACAATCATGTGCCACTTTAGAGGTGAATTAGTAACATAGGCGCCTGCAGGAGCGTTGTATTTTTGTTTTTTTATGGAGACTTAGCATAACACTTGTCATATAGCCTAACTGAACCAATGTACCCGCGTGACAGCTTACATTAAGCGCGCTCATTCAGGCCTGCACGATCCTGGACCTAAGCTGAATGCTGAGGTATACAGGTCTCGTATTTAAATGACTTTAGAATAATAAGTCTTAGCAATTTATATCATAAATCATAGAAGTGAAGATAGAACAAGAAAACTAGAACAGGAGGCAGTAAACTGTAACTGCCAGCAATTTATAGAAATAAACCAGCCATCAATCAAAGATCAGACTATGCAGTGGGAACAGCCTATTTCTTTCATGATTGTTGCTTTTCAATATATAGCCATAATCTGCAACGTAGACTAGCAATGTTATTATCAACCCCTAGGCTACAAATTGAGAGTGTGAGAGATTTGGTATACATATGCATAGAAGTTTTAACAAATTTCTTTTGTTTTCTTCATTTCTAGAGTAAATTTAAGTTAATGTTGTAACACTAAAATGGATGACAGTTTTCAGCATTCTGGCATGGATGAAAGAAGTTTTATTGTACACAATAAAACAACACAAATTTTAGTCATGTGCGTTTGAACCAAGGAAAACGTCTGAAAGTATCTTTGCAGCTGCAAGCCCCATAGAAGAAAATGTTTATTTAGAAACATTACCTATTGACATGACTTGGTGCCGTTGCAAAAACTGTATTCTTATGGACACACCGCAAGAATGTTTATGCTGCATGAATGTACATGCATTTGTGCACAAAATAACGCCAGACTGGACTTGCATTACTAAAAGCCCTTATTTTTCAATTATCTGCTTGGATAAAGTTCTTGAAGTTGCACTTGATGTACTGGGTTGATCACTATGTTTAAAATCATAATCAGAAAAATTAAAAATTGTTGGAACTGTATTTTTCACCAAGTGGTTCGTTTTCATCATCTTGGCTACTCCATTGGAGTCAAATACAATTTTACTATGATAATCCTTGTCACAAATATGTACACTACACACTGCGGTTCTTTTTCCAGGTAGTTTAGAACACTTGCATTGTTGCATCCATTGCTTCAACCGTTTTTTTGTCGTTGTGAGGAAATCGATGGAAGAGCACAGGTGGATTGGAATTTCGTGTGCTGTAATAGGAATTTGTACATCCCGGAGCAAAACAATATACTCCATTCACTCTTTCTTCCTTCTCAGTGGCTTAACTTTTGGCATTTTACAATATCTAATAAAAGGAACTAAATTAGAAAAGTGGTATATTCTTATTAACTTATTTGGGTAGTTAAGTAAATATCTATTATATATATTCTTCACTTACGTATCTGAGTGCTTGCTGTGTACTTATTGTCAGACTACACATCAGCTACTGAACTGTGGATTAACTGGTTTTTGCAATAAGTGGTATTCTCAACCAGTAGGCTAATGCTCAGTTTCAATAACAGCAGACATTAAATGCACCACATACACAACAGAAAAACATTATACAAACAGCCAAGGTAAACCATGAAAGAAATAGGCTTTTCCCACCGCATAGTCTAGCCTTTGCCTAATGGCTGGTTTATTTCTATAAATTGCTGGCAGTTACAGTTTAATGCATTCTGTTATAGTTTTCTTGTTCTGTTTTCACTTCTATGATTTATGATATAAATTGCTAAGACTTATTATTCTAAAGTCATTTAAATACGAGACCTGTATACCTCAGCATTTAGCTTAGGTCCAGGACCGTGCAGGCCTTAATGACCGCGCTTAAAGTAAGCTGTCACCATGTACATTGGTTCAGTAAGGCTATATGACAAGTGTTATGCTAAGTCTCCATAATAAAAACGAAAATACAACGCTCTTACAGGCGCTTCTGTTACTAATTCAGCTCTAAACTGACACATGATTGTATACAATGCATATAGGCACGAAATCTCAACAACGTCAGTGACGTAATACGGGAAATCCCCTAACATAAAATGAAATACATATTTGCTCATAACTCTTTAACCAAAAAATATTGGAAGAAACTGATTTGATTTTTGAAATCAGCGTATTTTTTTCCATTTATTAAGATATTCTTAAAATCGACTTCAGTTCCCCTTTAAAGAAAGACTAAAGTGCATACCAATGGTGAAACAAGATAAGTATTTACTTCAACTTGGGATTTTTTACACCAACCCCTACCCACTAACCTGCAACAAAAAATTCCATAAAATCATCAAAATTTAATGTTGCTTCTTCAGTTGTACTAGTTTCATGATCACTTTTATCCAGCATTTTATCTTTATCTGAATGAATTTAAATATATTTTGATTATTAAAAAACAAATAAATCAATATTCAAATGTTTAAATGTGAAAACTACTGTCACACTTAGCAAAACCAGGGACACAACTGGTGAGATAAGTGTGTGGAGTTTGAATCCAGCCCAAAGCCATTTGGTTTATATAATTAACAACAGAGCAAGAGTAGGACATTTATATAACTTATAAGCGGGAATCATCAGAACATCTTCTACATACAACTTACTGAAGATATAGTGCACTGTTATAAATACAATGGAACCATTGCTACTGTTTTTGTTTAACTCGTTAAACCACTGAGTGCAGATAACCTCCGCTAAGTGTCTTGCCCAATAACCAACCCAAATAGCTAGCGGCTGGTTTTGATTGCCAATTTGAGATAACTGACCGGACAAAACAGTAATGATTGGGAAATAAACAAAACCTCTTTCATTCGAAGGGATGCTTGATTGAAAAATGCCATCATCATTTTCTGTTTTCTCTTCATGCACAATGTGCCTATTTGAATAAAAGTAACCATGACAAATAAAGGATCCAATTGCATTCAAAACAGTAGGAAATGTCATGCCTTACTTAACATAACTCTGCCTGCATGTGCTGTTTCAACAAACAACATAATCTCTTTTTAACAAACAGAATAAATTCTGTCAGTGTCAGCTTAATTTTTTCACTCTAACTGTCACAAAAATAACAAGAAAAATGACCAACCTGCAGATTTCCACAGGTAAGTTCTTGTAGATATTAAAATATCGGTCTTGGTACAATGCACTGAGACTGTTGAAGAACTTTTTTAAATTGAGCTGAGCAATCCCATTCCTAACATCTTCCGTAAATCTTCCTTCTTGTTCCACAGTGAAGATCAATTGAGAATTGATGAGCTGATGGAAGTTGCTCACAGAAGCTTCAGGATAGCTACGAAAGATGGCGAAACATAATGCTGTTGATAAGCCACCACGTTTTACTATATCAGGAAGATATTGTTTGAGGAATGTTTGAAAAAATGTTGTACAAATATCTCTTTGACTACCTCTCCATAAAACAGTACTGTCAACAGTGTTAATTTCAGGCGGAAAATTCTTTAAAGAAAAAATTAAATCCATATCAAAAGCAGTGCAGGTTATTTTATCCTAATGTCTATCTTGAAATCAATAGATAATTAAAAAAATATGACATGATAATCAATAACATAGAAGTTATAAGTAAGTAACATTTTTTAAAATTCAATGTCAATTAAAAAAGACAGAAGAAAGGTTTAATAATAAACAAATCAACTAAATAATTAAATAAAGTGAGAAAACCAGTAAAACTGTTATAATTAATAATAAAGTAAAAAATAAATTAAACATGGCCACAAAAACCTACATTATTACAATATAAAATATAAAATCAGCTAAACCAAAACCAACCTTCAAAATTTACAAGGAGAAAGCTTTTGTACAATGGCCCCACAAATAATTATTGGCACAATATATACTGTAACATTTGTACAGTAATCAGTGTGTTGCATATTTATTCAACTTTATAAGCAGAGTATTAGTTTTGTCTAAAGAATTTTTCTTGCTTTTATCATCCCAATCTGTTGCTGATTGAATTCTTTCCAAAGCTTTTTCAGCAAAGTGCCTTGCATCCTTTGTCTTGTGTAGATGATCAAAGCATGCAGCAATATTATATGTTGAAATTGCATAATCTCGATAAGCATGCCATGTCTCCAAATTGCTTTTCCATTATATCCAAACACGATTTGTAATGTCTGATAGCATCCTGTAGTTGGCCTTGTTAGCCTATTTCATTTTTATACGTTAATTAAATATGGGTTTATTAAAAAAAAAAAAATAAATAAACAGGATAAAAATGAAATCAGCTAAACTAAAAGTAACATGACCAAAAATTTAATTAATCGTTTAAAATTTAAATGAAATATTTGGTCGTGCAATAGCTATCACAAGAATAATTATTAATATAATATATACTGCAACAATTGTACAGTAATTATTGTGTTTCATATTAATTCCATTTTAAAGCAGAGTATTAGTTTTTGCTAAAGCTTGTTTTTTGCTTTCATCATCCAAATCTGTTGCTGATTGAATTCTTTCCAAAGCTTTTTCAGCAAAGTGGCTTGCATCCTTTGTATTGTGTAGATCATCAAAGCATGCAGCAATATTATGTGTTGAAGTTCCATAATCACGATATTTGCATGCCGTGTCACCAAATTGCTTTTCCATTATATCCAAACACGATTTGAAATGCCTGATAGCATTTTCTGGTTGCACTTGTTTCATATAAAACTGACCCAAATGTCTTTGAGCCTGAGCTTGCATTCTTGCTTTCACATTTGAATCACAATGAGTAATGTCATTCATTGAATTGCAGAATTTATGAAGAGCTTGTTGAACTGTATCGGTGATACGTCCGTAGTCTGTGCTTGTTAACATCACATTCAGACGTATCATGCAGTTTGCAATTCCTATTAGTGCATTGTCACACTGTGTGGACTTGACAAAAAGTTGTACGGACAATTTTAATATCAACACTGCTCTAACAAAAGATTTGGATCCTATATAATGTTTAGCAATGCCACGTAAACTTTCTGCATATTTAAAGCACAGTGGTGCAGGTGGTGGACTTTTCTCAAAAATGTTCAACGCTTCACCCAACATTTGGTTGCTGGCATCTGTTTGACCACTTTCTTTCAAACACAGCGCTAGTTTTATTTGTACAATGGAGCGGTCAAAGGATGAAGCAGTTTTTAATTCTTTTTCCAAACCTGGCACAGCATCTTTGTACTTCTTTTGTTTCCAAAGTAGTTCGTTGTCCTCTAAAATATAGGGAAAGTTGTATATTTTTAAAGATATGATGCCAGTTTACACAAAAATGTGAAAAATGCAAAAAACACATTTTCGTGAACATTGTATATTTATATACATCAAGTTGTGTAGCTGATTGGTTAAGACTAATGGCTACATCAAAAGAAGCAATTTTCCATAATTATTTTGAAAAATTCCACACAAATATCTCTATGATAACCTCTCTATATAACATCACTATACACAGTTATAATATCAGGTGGATTATTATTTAAAGAAAGAATCAAGTCCATACAGATGGTGAAAAACAAGATAATTCTTTACTTCAACATTGCATCCTATACACCAACCCCTACCCACTAACCTGCAGCAAAAAAATCCATGAAGTCATCCAAATTTAACGTTGCTTCTTTAGTTGTGCTTGTTTCATGATCACTTTTATCCAGCATTTTATCTTTTTCTGAATGAATTTAAATATAAATTTGTTTAATATCAAGAAATAAATCAATATTTAAATGTTTAATTACAAAAACTGGAATGAATGGCACACTAAACAAAACCAGGAACTCAACTGGTGAGATTAGTAAGTGGAGTTTGTACTTAGCATGAAGCCATCAGGTTTATGAGGATCCACAAATTTAATCACAGAGCAAGAGCTGAACATTATTATAACTTGTAAGAGGGAATTGGCAGAATATGTTGTGCTTACCATCAGTTTACTAGAGATAGTGCACTGCGCTAAATAAAATGGAGGCATTGCTATTGTCTTTGTTTAACCCATTAAACTACTGAGTGCAGGTAACTTTTGCTTGGTGCCTTGCCCAAGAACTAACCCGATTCGCTAGTGGCTGGATTTGATTACCCATTTGAGCTAACTCACTGTACAAACCGGTAATGAATGACAAATAAACTAAACCTTTTTCTGTCGAAGGGATGCTTGATTGAAGAATGCCATCATCATTTGCTGCTTTCTCTTCATGCACAATGTGCCTATTTGAATAAAAGTAAGTATTACTCATGAGGAATTAAAAGTATTACTGAGAAAGTAGAGTATCTGATTTCATTCAGGACAGTAGGAAATGTTATGCCCTAATCTACCTAAATCCGCTACCGTGCTGTTTTTTACAAACAACATAATTTAGAAAATACAAGATTTATTGTAAAGTTTTATGACCCCGACTCTTTGTTTTTTCTTCAAGTTATATCACATGTAGCATATGAATTTTAGGAAATGTAGTTTTGTTAGATTCTTTCGTTTCTTTTAGAAATATCATTCTGTCCTACTGTTACAAAAATAACAAGAAAAATAACCAACCTGCAGATTTCCACAGGTAAGTTCTTGTAGATATTAAAATATCGGTCTTGGTACAATGCACTTAGACTGTTGAAGAACTCTTTCAAATTGAGCTGAGCAATCCCATTCCTAACATCTTTCGTAAATCTTCCTTCTTGTTCCACAGTGAAGATCAATTGAGAATTGGTGAGCTGACGGAAGTTGCTCACAGAAGCTTCAGGATAGCTACGAAAGATGGTGAAACATAATGCTGTTGATAAGCCACCACGTTTTATTATATCAGGAAGATATTGTTTGAGGAATTTTTGAAAAAATGTTGTACAAATATCTCTTTGACTACCTCTCCATAAAACAGTACTGTTCACAGTGGTAATACCAGGTGGAAAATTGTTCAAAGAAAGAATAAAGTCCATATTAAAAGCAGTTCAGGGCTTTTAATCCTAATGTCTAACCTGAAAAGCAATACATAAGTTAAAAGAAAAGATGACATATTAATCAGTGACATTAAAAAAACAGGATCAAAACATTGTAAAATTAAATTTCAATAATTCATTTTTAAACAGGTTATGTGTTTAGTTTAATTTTTTTGTTTACAGTGTTATAATCCACTATCATTTTTTGTGTTTATGTTTACATACCGTAAAAAAGATGGGCCTTTAACAGATTTGAATAAAACTTTTGTCCCAAGCTGTTTAGTTTTAAAGTTATTTCACTATCTCAATTTTCTTTCATATTTTACCATTATTTTTAACAATAGATATTGATGCTTTCAATACAATGTACATCAAAAAAGGAGAACGACCAGTTATATTCCATACAAACAGGAAAAAACAAAATTATATTTGAATGAATAAGAAAAAAATGCATTCCCACATATTTGTCATGGTTACAACTAAGAATAATAAGAAAAAGGAGTTTGTCTATATACCTCTATGCACAATTACTGTATAAAGTGGAAAGTTTGTTAAATACAGATTTAGATAACTAAACAGATTAATAAATTCTAAATAATTAACATAAATCAGCAACATTCATTGGTAATGAAGAACAGTCGATTGCCTTTTGTGCAATGCTCTGTTTGTGAGTCTTAAGGATTTTTCTTTGCTCTCATTGTCTGGCCAATCAGTTGCTCTTTCCTGGCGTTCCAGTGCCCTTTTGAACATCTCCTGTGCCTCTTTGTGCTTTCCCATGTCGCCCATACAGGCTGCTAAATTATGCGAGCACACTCCATAGTTGAAATAACGGGATGCATCCTCTCCATACTCCTTGTACAGGAAATCCACCGCCCATCGGTTGTACTTTGCAGCCTTTTCTGAGTCATTGTCACTGCTGTAAGCAGATGCAACCTGCCTGATCGAACTTGCCATTGTATCTACATAAACAGTACGAGAACAATGTTTAAACCCCTTAATCATGTCCAGGAGTTCAAGTAATGTTGATATAATCATCTGTACCAGTTGAAATCCACTGGGTTTATTGTCTTGCAGCATTCGAATGTTAGTGATGCAATTGGCAATACCAATGACTGCGTTGTCAGGGTCAGAGCCCAACTTGAAAATGTCAGAAGCTGATTTAAATATCCACAAAGCACGGGAAGAAGCAGATTGCTCGGTGTAAGTTTCTCCAACTTTTCTCATTTGTTCAGCTACAGTTTGACAGCGAGTTGGTGGTGGTGGATTCTGCCTTAAATCTTCCAGTGTTTGAGATATAAGTTTTGTGCTTTCACCACCTCGGTCTGTTTCTCTCATACAAAGTGCAACCTTCAGTTGTAAAATATTACGATCATATTTCGATGAGCTGGCTAAACAGCGTTGCAAAAACGGCAAGGCTTCATTGTACTTCTTGCTCTTCCATAGTCTCTCTGCGTCCTCTGACATGTAATAAAAGCAATATAAACAACAGTGGATTATATTAACCTGCATTATTTAACATGCACATGTATTTAGTAATACAGTGTATTATAAGAGTTATATTAAAATATACTGACGTATTGGCAGTCTTTGTCATATACCGGTACCAGGACATTGCTACAACTGAGAGCTTAGATTAAAATTTTGAATTAACATTGGATTTTTAATTATCAGTTTGTATACAATATTATTTTTGTAAAAGTAGTTTAAACAACAGCAGATTATAGTTACCAACATTATTTCAAATGCACATGTAATTAGTATATACCCATATATTGTTATAGTTAAAGCTTTAATTTTAAATTTGAACTAAGATTATATCTTTAATTGACATTTTTAATAAAATAATTATTTTGATTGAGCATATAACCAACAAACCCCATGCTTAACATTTGGTGAGAGCCCGTACTTATCAATCGGTATCAATAATTACCAGCAACAACAGTGTAAAATCTTAGAGACTAACCTTCAATAAAAAAATCGGTTAAGCTGTCCACATTAAAATCCATTTCCGATGCGTCAGTATAGCTTGTAAATCCTGTGAACAAAGGAAAAATGAGAAAGAAAATAAATAACCTGATTATTTGATTACAAAAAAGTACAATACCTTTTTTTGTAAAAATTAATTTAAAAAATGGCCCTTTCGTTGTTCCCCCACTGAATTAAGCATCAGCATATAATAACCATTAAACTAACACAGCCTTTATACAATTACTTATTTAAAGAAATAAGTTATAATAGGGAGAAAGTAAAAAACAGTAAACAATCGTTTATTTCATAAGATAAAATTAAACCTGTGTTCAGTCGAGTGGGGTTTTGATTTTGTTTAGGTTCTGCAGGTTTGGGGGGTGACACAACCCTTCTTTTTAAAATTGGTGATGTTCTCTGATATCCTCCTGTTTGATCTTTCGGCAAAGCTGACCCTTCATTCCTGTTAAAGGTTGCCTTGAACCCAGTATCAGTTTGTTGCTTTGGTGGCCTGCATGCATGTGGGAAATCAATTATTCTTTATACTCATGTGCAAACAAGGAAAAGTGTTAGAATACCATGTGCCATCGCTGCGTAATAAAGAAAAATTGTGATCTAAAAAATATTGGCGGTAAATTTACCCGGTTTCGTTCGACCAAATAGCTTGGTGGGTTAGTTCTTCTTTCAGTCAAAGGGTTACAAGTTAAAAAAACTTGGCCTTAAGTGGTTGGTTGTGTCCTTGGTCAAGACACTTAGTTCACATTCCAGGAACTCAGTGGATTATAGGGATCTACTAATTTAAACAAACATATAAAGTATTAACAATGCACTGTAATAGCTGCGGTAACCAGAAAGTGAGTGCGAGGCGACCTCAAGATTACTCATGTGATAACAATGCCCTTTGTTTACCATTCAGCGGATAAACTTTAATATTTTATCCCATTTTTTTAAAATTGATTCTATCCCATTTAGGTAAAAAAATATTTAATTTAATTACTTTTCAACAAAGTTTTCTTTAAATTGTAGTTCCTTATTCTCAAAGTTCATCTCATTGATGTTTACTTTTTGTAAAAACTCAGTGATTGTATGTCCAGCTGTCCCATTTCTAACATCTTCTGTAAATCTTCCTTCTTGTTCCACAGTGAAGATTAATTGAGAATTGGTGAGCTTACGGAAGTTGCTCACAGAAGCTTCAGGATAGCTACGAAAGATGGCGAAACATAATGCTCCTGATATGCCACATTTTTCGATTTTCTTTAAGAGGAATTTTTCCGGAATTTTTCGAAAAACAGCTGTACTAATATCTTGATAGTCGCCGGCGAACAAAAAATCAGATTCTATAAAACTCAAATTCTTTGGAAGTTTGCTTAAATCAACAGAAACCTCCATTTTATTTACTAAACACAAGTTGTCTTCTTGTAGCAAAATTTAAAGTACGGTTCGGTAATTCCCCTAAATTTGTCTTACCCGGGTATTTCCCTATAGAATTACCAAGTGCTTGCCAAAGATTAAGCTTACATTTTCGATTATTAAATTTGATTATATTACTAGGTATAAAATATTTCACCCAAAAAACGCATAAAATAAATGACCCGTGCTTCAGCCTTCATGTGCCTTACCCTGCAGCTATTCGGCCTCACTTTAATCAACAAAATGTAAATTGTGTATTAAATAAAAAACATCATAATGTTCGATAGTTTCTCGCATGCTCTGAGAACCACACACTTGTTTTAAAAGTTTCTGGTGTTCAAATAATTGATACTAATAAATGTTTCGTTGTCCAGGCTTAGTTTGATATTTATCTTCGGAGATTTCACCAGTTAGTGCGTGTTTTGACGATTTCTCGTTGAAATGTCTTAAAATTCCTTGATTAATTGAACCATTATCGGGAAACGGGGTGCTAGAGAAGAGACAAAGCTGATGAAAACGCCTTATATTTATAAGATCTTCATTAAAATAAAGGTTTTACAGCCACGCATCATATCCAAATGGATGGCCCAGAAATACCCCAATGTTTAATAATCCCGCCAGTTCTTGGTCTAGGCTACATTATAGATAACGGAACTTTTGATGCAATAAAGGAGAACAAATAAACTAAAACTCGTTACAGGTAATGTAGCTTTGGTAATAAATATTCTCATTATACAGCAAACAAGTTTAGACAACACAATATATCGACACTAAGGACACAGCCGACAAGCTGGAGGTCACTTTCTTTGCAGATTTGTAGACATAACCATTTTGCACACCCAGTTCCTTAATATGAGTGCCTTTAAATACTACAGGATCACTTAAAGCGCTCGAATCGCTTAGATAGCTATGGAAAGTAATTCTTACCCTGTCCCAAACAATTATCTCAACCCCAGAACTAACTTTAACCCAAACCCTAACATTAATATCATAATCTATATTTTAGTGAGAGAAGTTTTCTACGAGGCTTTTGTAATTACGAAGTATAGTAAGTGACCCACGCGATCCTGTAGTATTTAGACGTACCGCCTTAAATTCAACTAATAGTTTACAAAAATCGGCCTGTGTATGTTTTAAGTTAATCGAAATAATACGTAATAAAATGTTTTGAACGGAAATCGATATTATTCGCATAAATACGAGTGAAACTACGACGATAAAATCCCCTAAAACAAGAACTCGGTTTTTCGAGTCTGAAAAAATGCAAAAAATGTAAACTCGTTTAAAATCAAGAGAGGACACTCCGGCGATTAAGACAATAGACTGTGTGACGCAAATACAAGTCTGACGTCATAAACAAAGCTGTGATAACGCCGTCGAAAGATCAAATCACACAACATTTGTATGAAGAGCGCGCGGGAGATGTTGGCGATTAAAAGTCACGTGATTCCAGGTCCGTACAAATGACGTCACGGAAAACTGTTAAAACAAAAAACTAAAAATTCAATTCAATCTCATGGTAGTACAAGCGATAAAAAGTAAAGATATGAAGAGAAAATTGCACGTTTACGACACAGAAAAATAATTTACACTTTGCGGACGACGACCTTTGCGCTTCGTTGACGACGGTGAAGAAAGTTCAAAAGAAATTCGGAAAAATAAGGAATATAACGTGAAA
This sequence comes from Ciona savignyi, assembly GCA_000149265.1. NCBI lineage: Eukaryota > Metazoa > Chordata > Ascidiacea > Phlebobranchia > Cionidae > Ciona > Ciona savignyi. The sequence continues at coordinate 143,814 of CH002761.1, forward strand.
CATATAAAAGAAAATGAGTTTAGTTGACACCGGTGACATCATTTACTGCCTGCAAATAGCTGTACCGCGATGCCCCTTTCCGTTCCTTACGTCCGCGGATGCGAGGGAAGTCAATCTTATCCGGTAACGGTGTGATACTGCGTGACGTAGGTTGGGGTGGATGTGTCGGCATGGCGGCCGTGCTACTGGAGAGTATTGATGTCGCGATGAGATTGGAACGAGGTTTGGGAAGCGTGGACGTCTTCCGGTGGATCAACTCGTCTTCTGAATGAGTTTGCGCGAGTTTTCGTGTGGCGTTCGCTTTCGGGAGCTCTTGTGACATCACAGCGTTTGAATTGTTTGAGTTGCATGACGCAGTTTCCGGGATGAGGTCATACGATGCTCCCGAACCTGATGAGCAGGAGGATGAGATGCGGGAAGAGCTGGCGTCGGAGGTTGGGAAGCGATGCACGCTCATCGGGATCAGGTTCGGAAGGGAGGAGGTCGGACTGAGAGGAGATCGTGGTTGGGAGGATTCAAGGAGGTCACCGGAGGACTCAAAGTGCTCAGCGGAAGAGGAGGTGAAGTATGCTCCCGGTTCGCTCGGGGAAATAGAGAGGAGACTGCGGGAGTCGCGAGATTCATCCTCTTCCACAACTTTCTGGAGGTCGTTGAACTTTCGGGCTCCGAGCGCGACCAAATCATCCAATGTGTTCGTGTACAACTCGTATTTACGGATCTGCAACATAAACTAATTGTGAGGAGCCTGTTTTACACCAACTACCATACATACATACATACATACATACTACATGCATACTGCATATAATGTAAGGAGCCAATACACTGCTTATAACACATTAAAATACATGAAATAAAGATATATGAACGGCAATACGATAGCGTTGTTAAATTTACATCCAAACCACTTTTTACAGTGAAAGTTATCCGTTATTAAACAATTCCAACCCGTTTTTTACAGTAAAATCGTTAAAAATGGAAAAAAAAAATATTCCAAAATCTTTCACCTCCCACACAAGATAAGCCTCCTTGTCTTCAAGATACTTCACTTCGCTCTCGGAGGAACCTTTATCTGCTTGTTGGTTCTGCACTTTGTTGAGCTCGGTATAAAGTGCGTCAAGTCTGGTCTGTTGGTCCCGGAGCTGCTTGGTCTGTGCGGGAATTCAAATTTAACTTCCGTGGTTCCGCAAATGTTCGTGGGAATTTAAATTTATTTTCCGTGGTTCCGCAAATGTTCGTGAAAATTTAAATTTATTTTCCGTGGTTCCGAAAATGTTCGTGAAAATTTAAATTTATTTTCCGTGGTTCCGCAAATGTTCGTAAAAATTTTAATTTATTTTCCGTGGTTCCGAAAATGTTCGTGGGAATTCAAATTTTTTTTCCGTGGTTCCGCAAATGAAGGTTCCGTGATTAATTTGCTTTAGACCATGGGTGTTCACTTTGGACATAGCGATGTGCTTATAAATGGTTTTACATTTACTGCTTATATTTGTTTTAAAACTAAAGGCAAAAATTGGTAAATTATGTTTGAAGCCAAAATAGTAATTAACTACGTTTGGCGCCAAAGTTTAGTTAACTACTTTTGGCGCCAAAATAGTAATTAACTACGTTTGGCGCCAAACTTCAATGAACTACTTTTGGCGCCAAAGTTTGGTGACAAAAACAATACAACTATACAAGTGTTTTAAACATAAAAAAGGAACATTTTAAATATTAAATTTGTCGTTATAGTTGGGATTGTTTGTTGTATTGTGAATAAACAATACAAAAACAATGGACTGTGCAACATAGAAGAGATTTTACATCGCGTTTTCACGCCAGTCAAGTCGAACTGAACCCACAACGCGGACAAACTGTGTTAAACGAAAACACGACTTTATTGCCATTGAACGGTAGCTTAGATACAACGGGCGATGATTATAGTGAAAAAATATTGAATACTTACCGCAGGGAGGGTTGAACTGTGTGAAGGCTGCAACGGTTTCTGGAAACGAAACTGGGAACCAACACCAGCCGCTAGGGGCGCTGCGGAGAGCAAGGCGGCGTTGCGGTTGATGCAGGAAATCCAATGCTTCTGTTCGTCAGTGGAACTGTACAAGGTCGGTTATTTGATTTGTGTTGTAGGAATGTGTATCAGACGTTCGGACACACGAATGTTGAAACTGAATTACTTGAAACAAACAAGACTAGTCCTACAGATTAGCTTGGTTGTTTGGTGCGTCGCCTTTCAGCCTGCAGGTTTGAATCTGTTCGCTAGCTTAACGGTTGTCCTTGGGCAAGGCACTTTACAGACATTGCCTGAACCTAGTGAAATAATGGATTTAACCGAATTTAATACAACACACTGCAATAGCTCCGGTAACCCGACAGTACGCGCGAGGTGATATGACGATTGCCCGTTTGATAACGACCGTAACGTTTCCCCATTCACGAGGATAAACGTGAATACTCTATCCTATCCTACTATCGCCGTCCAAATTGTACTTTTACTCGCTTCCTATTATACTAACGTTCCAGAATTTCCCCAGTGAAAATGAACGAACCACGCAAATTTAACTTCAACGAATTCGTCCATGAAACAAAAGTTTCTTCACTCACTTGGTCTGATAGAGCGCCACACTGGAGTCCGCCATTGTGATACGGAAGACGTAACTTCTCCGAGTAGCGGCTTGCTGGTCTTCTATCTCGGCAACGCAATGATGGAGCGAAACTGGACTCACACGGCCGTCTTTCTGTTGACGGAGATGAACTTATGGTGAAATTGAAAACATCGGGAAAACATTTTACACTGTGGGCCCTTTAACCATTGTCCAAATTCCACTTTTATAACCGTGTTTATATTAAGTCGTTTTAAAAACTAGTTGAAATTGCATTTTAAGTCTTTTTGTTATAAGCACATAATTTATCACAACTTTCTTTCAATTTTCCAATAAAAACCGTTAGAAAAATGTTAAAATAAAAAAGGTTATGTTTATTTTAAGGTTGTTCCTAGAATTTCTTACAAATCCTAGCTTTAACGAAAATACGTTTTCATTGAAAATATTGTGGTTTTGGCATAAAAAATAAAGGTTAGGCTTATATAAACATGGTCCAAAAAAAGAACCTTTCTGCTAAACAAGGCATTAAATATAATAATCCACAACTCTACATAAAATGTACCCAAATCCCTATTTTAAGCTTTCTGCAATAGTAGCGGATAATATGTGTAAATGGCAGATTACGGTATAATAAATGTGTGTACATTATAACATAGTTTGCATATATTAAGCAGTCAACCGGTTGTATTATGTTGTTATCATTCATCGCAAAGGAACGTTAATTCTCGTTAATTATAAGTCGCGGGGATCGCTTTTCTTCGAAATTTTGTGTGTTAGATCGATGGGTTTTCGTAGAAACGCCGCAAACGCTACAATCGTGGCCAGCATGTTTCCACGTTGATTTTTACGACAACGAGCCAGACGATCAGCAAACAATGAATTTTATGGACGCACCGCAACGTCGTTACGTCAGCACTACGTCATAAATAATGTACAGCGAAAAATATTTGAACAAGGCTATGACTCGACGACTTACATATTGATTATTGCGTCACAACTGAGAAATAATCGATAATACAACTTCGAGCGAAAGTAAATTGTTCCATTGAAGTTATATCAAACAAGCCACTTTCGGTCGTGATTATAGCGCAAAAAGCGCGAAATACTCATCGTTGACGCCTTTGTTTGTATGGTGACAATCACTCCACCATCAGACGGAAGTAAGCCTTATTGTACCATAAGAGCTATTGTGACGTCATAGAAGTGTAAGATGTTACCTTGGTAAGTTGGAGCTCGAGACCTTGCAACGTTGAAATGAAGAGTTTCCACTTTCGCTTGCGTTTCGGCGCTGAAAAAAAGGTTAATTTGGATTTGTAGGCGTTTCTTCATAAACTGCTACGTAATAATATCACATTTCATACGTAATTAAGACCGCCGACGCATTTTGTAGATTGCGCCACAGTTGGTGAAAGATTTACATAATACCTGTTGTAAAGCAAATTTCATGAGCCAAATGTTATCATTGGTCTTTGTTATACCTCAGAAACATTACAAAAATCAATTTAAGGATAATTTAATTTAAGTTGAATATGAAAACTTTGTCGGCTGTGTGCTAAACATGCAAATACACGGAGTAACTTTGTTGAAAAATAATTAGTTGTTTATTTACAGTTTAAAGAGGTTAGAGCCGTAATTTATTCAGCGCTACCATTTATATATAGAAAAGTTACGTATCTTATTATTGAATACTGATTAATGCAAACTACATACAAGCAGTCTGGTGGGTGGTGGGTATTTTGTTTTGATGAGTCAGTTATTCTATGCGACTACTAATAATATCGAATTTCGGTTTTATTCACAAATCCCTTTTATGAAGCGGATTTGTCGCCTGTAAGAGCCGCGTGTGATTAGTAGGATTAATTACGCCGGCAACTAAACAGGAAGAAATAAAGTAACTGTGTAATTAGTCAAGTATCGTTTTTCAATATAATCGCATTTAACGTTAATATATGGCGATCCGTGCTTTTATAGAGCTAAATGGGCAACCGTGTCAACGCACGCTTGATTGAACGTAATTATACAAGGGGGTGATACATATTTGAAAGGTGGGGGTAAGTGTAGCGCAGTTGGGCGTGAAAATGCGTGGTGAGGGGTTGGGTTTTAAGCGGGCGACACGAAATGACACGCAAATCAACGTTTACGACTATAACGATAACTCTCTATGATCAGCGCAACTTTAGTTCAAACAAGCACAACCAAAGCCGTTCTGATCGAACAAAGACAGGTTGTTTGATCCACAGCCTGGGACAATACGAGATTTCGTTTCGAGTTGAACTACGAAGCGTGCGTTTCTATTGTGTAGTGGGGGTTCCCGTTAACTTTGACAAAAAGACCTGTTTTCGACGTTTACAAAACGCCTTTGAACGAACATTCCTTTAATGTTAAACATGGGCTCTCGAGTATGAGGCCTCAGGGCGTTTCAAACTACTGTACAAAACTTTATTAATGTTTTTTCGGGGCATTAGCGCAAATTATACGGTTAATTTATGTTCCCAGGGTAAGAAGTAAACATGAAACCGATTCCAATCTATAGGAACAACCTACAGAGCGGATTTTGTCAATCTATTCAGTGTGGGAAAACCCGCGCCCACGCCAAGCTTTTTGTACGAGGTGTTGTGGAAATACATTAGATCCCACCAACACAACGGGAGAATGCACTCAACCAATTAAGTTTCAAGTAGAATTACGCAATAAGTGCACAGGATAGGATATTTATGTTTATCCCCGTGAATGGGAAAACAACCGGGGCGTTAACGGACGGTCAATCGTAAAATCACCTCGCGCCCACCGTCAAGTTACCCGAGGTATTACATTGTGTTGTTTATGATTCAGACGTTTCTTTATTTTAATAGAACCCATCATTCCACTGCGTTCAAGCAAAGTCTGTTAAATGCCCTTAATGTCAAGGACACAACCGACTAGCTAGCAAACAGTTTCGTACCTAAAATCCTCCGACTAAAAGGCAACGCACTAACCCACAAAGCTAATTGTTCTGATAGAGAATATCACATAATTCTTACTTTTGCTTCCATCTGGCTCAACGATCCATTTTCGCCACAAAATTCCCTGTTTCCTGGGAAGAGTCTTGCTCTTGCTGTTCCTCCCGCTCCCAAGATCCCTCCGGAGGACTCCAGAGTCTTCCCGGGAGGCAGGAAGAGCATGGATGACATTCCGGGATGGCTGGTTCAACGACTGTGATCTGAAACATTGGAATATTACTTCATAAACAACTACCCCAATATTTATATTATTATTTAAATAAATTATTACTCTAAATGTTTGCAAACATTCCTGATATTTATAGCAGTATTGATCTGTTCCAGTCAGCCTTTGGACAACAAACTACATCGGCGCAAACAGTAACTCCATAAACAATTAAAAAAAATGACGAAATGGAGATACTTGGTTTTCAAAAACCGCTGTTCGCGAGCCAAGTCTGACATCATATTTAGAATAAAAATAGTCACGATTATTTATTATGTCTGTTTCGAACGTAAATGATTATTGTAGGCTGTAAAAATACGGGAAAAGACGGCAAAAAAGACGGGAAAAGACGGCAAACAACTGTGGTTAAACCACATAAAATAAAGTTGAACGAATTAAGTTGTTTTTTCACACCAATAATTATATAAATAATTAAATAAGTTATTACTCTAAATGTTTGCAAACATCCGTGATAATTATATTTATAGCAGTATTGATCTGTTTTAGTGGACCTTTGGGCAACAAACTACAACGGCGCAAACAGTAGCTGAATTGTCCAAAAGTAATTAAGTGTGGTCATACCAGGTTGTATTATATAATACACAAGTTGACAATAGCACATGAGCCCCAGAACAGTGTTATTTTGCCGTTCTAGTGATGTATTTCGGCTAAAATTGCCTTAAAATATATGGGATAAAATACTAGCGATACTAATACAGGCGTAAGATGTGTCAGGTAAACGAAACGAATTGGTTTGTGGTTCTATTTAGACGTAGATGTGAAAATGCAATGAGGTATTGGAGAAAATGGACTTTAAACATAAATATTGTCGTTTGTCATTGAGATACTTTGAAGAGAGAGGACGTTCATGTTTATTCCCGTGTAAACGTAAAGGGCGGTTGTTAACACACGGGTAATCGCCAAAATTAATAAAACAAACGAATAACCACAATACAAATCTACTCTAATCTGCTATGTGCACAAAATACCGTTTTATTCTACATTCCTTTTTCGACCATCACTTAGTGATGCAATCCATTACGGTTTGTATTTCTCCTAAAACAGCCAACAAATCGTAAAACCGCAATTTGCTTACCTAAGGACGGCGGTGCTCTTTGTTCCAGCCGATTTATTGATGGCACGTTCTGTTGCTGACCTGGGTTTGGTCGCTTTTTCACTCGGCCTGGAAAATTAAACAAAGGGTACTGGCAAATAGCCAAGTTTGGCTGATAGTTTTAATGATTAAATCGACACGCGTTAGCGCCACGCTTGTTATTTTGCCGAAATTACAGTTTACATTTACAAATTTTGTGTTTTGATTTAAATTTAAACTTTTAAATCAGCGCCGATTTAGGCGATTATATCCAGGTCCGTAGCAATATAATAAGAGCAACTGAAAGTAAATGAATCACTGGTATACATTATAAAGAGTGCATGATATCATGTGAACATAAGATTACGTAATATTGCGTATTTCGGGCAACTGGTAGAAGTGGTGATTAAGCTCGTTTGAATGTTCAAACGAGATTGGCCAATACGGAAATACCACTGGACCAATTGTTATATAAAACAGGTCTGCTGCAAAGTATGCCCTGCACGGCAAACAAAATACTTTCCAGGCGTTTGTTTTAAAAGAGTTTGGTTTAAACTTTAAAAATACGATTTTTAACAATCTAAACAGTGATTTCAATAAGGTTAACTCAGATATGAAGTAACAATTCCTCTCTTACTTTTCACACCACGGTAGAGGCCTTTTTTTGATAGATCGGTAGATTTCCTTCAGCAAGTCCGTTGGGAAGTCGTCACCTGCCGTTCCCAGGCCCGCCAGGTTATTAGCGAACTGCTTGTACGTCATGCGTCGTCTGCCGGAGACTTTGACCCCGTGGAGGTCAGTGTTCAACAGGGCGATGGCACATAGCAGTGTGTGAGTGGCGTCTGTTGCGAAATGGGAAGTACAGCTTGTACATTTGTAGATATGCGGGTGTGTACACATATAAATGTTGTGTTTAACAAGCAAACATCTATCAGCAACACATACAAAGCATGTTACATCAATACCAAAATTATAAATCTACATAATTCTTATCGGAATTAATACGCATGAACAAGTATGGTCTGCCATATCAGTTATGTTAACAAAGCAAGTGTACAAACATTCAACTAATCCTGTATTAACACACAAGGGAGAGTGGAGTTTAAACACGTTAAATTAAACATGCGCCGACGGATGCCGTTTACCTAAATTTCCCTGAAGGAAGCTCGGGTTACACTGCAAGTATCGCTTGGACACAGAACTAAGAACTCGTTCTCGTTCCTGGGTTTCGCCGAGCAGTGCAAACCTCTTCAGAAGCATTCTGCAAAATTTGGATCTTTAAAATGGTCCCGAAACTTCAATACATGGTAACCAACTTAGTGTGTAAGTCGATATTGGGTTATTTTGGGAATTATTATGTGAATTATTACTTTAAAATGCTGAACCTGTAGTTTATTAGGGAAGAGTGATTTTTTTATTTCTGTCAAAAATGACAAATGCTCGTTAAAAATAACACGACTGAAAACATGATGTTACACTGAGTATTTTAAACATTTAAAGCGACCTTCCGTGATCCAGGTCACGCCGTACATGGTAACTGTGAGTGACTCATTTAAAACGTGTTAAAAGTTGAATTCACAATGGCTAATGAGGAAGTACTTTTTTAACACAAGAAATGGAATGGTGGATTTGTATTTAACCGTTAAAGTTAGTGAAACAACAAATTTATCATTTAATACTGCTTTTAGTAGAGACTATTACATTCAATGTACAGTGACGTCATAATAATTTAAAAGTAAATATCAAGGCCGCCTAAAAACCGCGACATCTGCTCTCTGAGGACTTCAATTGATCTGGGAATAAAACCCTTTATGACGAAAGCAATGGTCGGAAATGAATTGACGTCAGGAACAAGTAAATCAATATTAGCCCAAGTGCATCTGACTTCATATAAAACTGGTTTATACCAGTTTAAACAGGATGATTTTTGTATAGGATAAGTGGGATAAAAATCAAATGGGATAAAAATAAAAAAGGTAAATTGATAGGCTTTCAGTGATTAACTTTGAACTATAAAGTGATACAATATAAAATAGAAGAAACCACTATTATTACCAGGTAGCAAATATAAATGATTATTGATTTTACGATTAGTTTATTCTATAAACCAGTTTCCTATTGGTGTGGACAAATCAATAATATTGGAGTACGTTTCTCCATTACTGCTGAAGTAAACTGTTTTCAAAAATTAATTCAAAATGAAATGGAGTAGCACTTCAAAAGTGCTGTGTTGGTTAATAACTCTTACACTTTAACATTGTGAAGGTTTGATTCTTTTACATGTTTGATTCAAATCCAATTATATGTGCTGAGTGCTGAGTAATTATTAAGCTGGAACGCAAAGTGTAAAGTACAAGGACCACCATGTATTAAGTTGGATCATCTGCTGATTCAGTTTGATATATATGGGGATACCGCAAATCATTACACTTCTGTTTGTAACTTATTTAATTAATTAAATCTATCTGGTCTATGTTACAAGATTGATTGTGTGCATTTCGGTAATAGCAGAATGAGCATTGCACGGACAGTTGATAATATTTATCAAATCAGACGTGTGCAAAGTTTGTAAGACTGTTCACTAATCCAATTTTAACAATTAATCATTACATGCGCATGTGAAAATACCAGTGCATGTCTGACAGCAAATATGGGGTTTCCATCATCAATATTGTCTGACAGACTGACCACCTATCATGAATTGAAGGACAAAAGCAGGAAAAACCTTCAATTAGCGGCACCCGTCTTCAATCTTATGCGCTAATTGCTATAATTAAACCTTTAAACATACACAACGCCAAGCGGCTAGGCAACTATTTTGTAATTGGAAACTAGTTTTAATTATGTTGTATGCATCACATTTATTTGCCATTGGCACTTTGCAAAAATGAAAATTAGAGGTATTTCTGAATTTTAATAGGAAAATTCCAAATACTGGTTCATTTAGTTGACTAATAAAGTGTATAGTAGATGAAATAACGTGTGTAGTATAATCTGCACCAGACGTTCAGCAGTGCTCCCAATTTAATTAAATTCTGTTAGATGCATAATTTATGAGAATGGAGATCTATAACAGAGAACCACAAAGGTCAATGCTTCCATGCAAACCCATTAAACCGGTCCACAAGGATATGGTATTCATGAATTCTACACAGCAATGATTATCCGCTACATTTATTCAATTACTAATTTATATTAATAAGCTGCTCTGTGCAGTATCAATAGGCTCACATTATAAGGATAAGAAGGAAGCATTGGAAATATACATATGGGGTGGTGACTTGCCAGCTTTGAACTATAAGTGGATCTCTACATATACATACGAATTAAAATAATAAACAATATAAGGCTCTAGTAACGTAGTACTAGAGCAAACAAATTCCAAAATTCGCTGAGTGATATTTTTCCAGTGAAGCGCCCACACAGGCAATCCTTTATGAAACACCACTATAGCGTGCCCACATGCATTATGAGTAACTGATGAGTAATGGCCAATCAAAGGTCAAAAATATTTGTCCATATATATTTATTTACTGGTATAGAAATTTAATCTTTTTTGTACAAACTCAAACATATACTTAAACATTGCAAAATAAGAACGTAGCCAGTTATATAAACTGCGTGTTATGCACAATTATTTTGTATGTTTATTTTTGCACATGGACTACCCACACATTGTAAATACAAATATTTAACTTCGTTACTATGTTTATTTCTTCAATATCAACAAGTAGACTTAGGCACCCAAACTTTTGTGTGGATATCAGAGTATGCATTGGTTAAAACATTTTTGGTAAATGAAATCTGCTCGGCTTTTTTACAAAATACACATAAAAATCTGGACTACATTAAATTGAAACATGCTGGTTTTTGGACAATGAAAAGTCAGTGTGTTGCCATAAAAGTGCTAAGACAGTGGGTATAAATTGGGAAGCAAAGTCTTTTTTTGTTAGGAGTCTGAATTTTGTTTACTATGGTAATATGCGACCTTAGCAAACACTGCCTAAGATGAAGACTAGGCTATCGCTCGCACAATTTAAACTTAAAGTATTTTGAATTTGTTGTACCTTAATGCATCTTCTAGAGAAATACCAGAAAATTCAAAGTGTTCCATATATTTCTGGGACAACTTTTCCGAATATGAATCCCTGTAATAAAAGTCTTTTGTAATGCCATACATACTTTACTGCTTGAATATATACAGCCCAGTAAAAGAACCGGTATAATAAAAACTCGGCCATAAATTAAGCATGAAAACAAGACAACAAATAAGAATGTCTACAAGGGACCTATGGTTACAAAAGGTCTGCAGATAAGCAGTTGATAACATGGTAAACATGTAATTTAAAATCCCCTAACAGTTATATGTCCAATTTTCAACTTAATTGCCTATAACAATTTAAAATAATGTTATGGGAAAATATATTATTACCAGAACAGGGTATACAAAAACTTACACTCAATGGCTAAAATATTTAGTAAATTTATAAACAGTATTTAAGTCGATGGTTATATTTTTAAATTTATAAGCGGTAGTCAAGTATATTGCACAGTAAATCTTACTTTTTCGAAAAGTGCTTAGCAATTTCATTCTTTTCAAATCCATCAAAGTAGAATAAACGACGAGCTAGTTCACCAATATCTTTGTCTGATTTCGCTTCATTTTCCAATTGTCGTGGACTTTTTCTGGTCAGCAAAGGTGAGGAACGATGTCTTCTCACATTCACGGATTCGTTTAAGGGAAGGCTTAACTCAGACTTGGATGGTGGTTCCTTTGTAACCACAACATCAGATTTTGATTTCACGATTTTAACTCTGCCTGTACTTAAGTGTTTTTCATCATGATTTCGAGTCATTGTATGGAAGCCGCTATCACGTCTCTCCATGTTCTCGTGAACTGTATATCCATTTCTCGTCTCATCTGCAGGTCTGGGTGTTGTAGGCAACGTTTGGTTATTTTCTTGACTTGCAGAATGGCGGCACACGTCAAACGCAGTGCAGGTCGCATCAGTTACTGCACCAGGGGAACCTGCAGCTTCTATTGTAATGTCGATTGCATTTTCGCCAGTTGAACTAGAGTGTATACTGCTGGTTCTACCATTTTCACTTGTAGTTTGAATATCAATTGAAAGATTTAAAGTAAATGTGTTGGCGTCTTTATCTTCAAGCAAAACTGGGTTACGTGGCCTGTCATCTTCATAGCGCTGATATTGTTTTGAGTAGTACATGATATTAGGAGACTTTGAACCATCCAGCGGTCTTAAACTGTCAATATTCATCAGGCAAGGCTGTAAGTGCATACACGCAGCGCCTTTATATATTTAGCCCGCTTTGTGCCCGTAGCTAAAGCCTAACTTCACTAAAAAAGTACACAATACTCTGCTTTAATTAAAATTACCTGAATTAAAAGTATAAATACCAAACAGAAAAAATCCACGCAACAAACTTAATTACAGTAACAGACAACACAGCGTGACGATGACGAACGAGCAGACATAAATGTTATGAGAACCGGGCTGTTGTTATCCGGCACAATGGGCGGCTATGATCCCAAACTGTTCAAGCGTAGCGCATGTATTGTTGCCGAGTTTGACACAACAGAACAAATAAATATATATTTACATCACCATCTATTGCAGGGGTTCCCAAACCAGGGGTCGCGACCCAAAATGGGGTCGGAGTGATAAGTAGGTGGGGTCGCAAACAGGTCATGGGGTCGGTGGGGTCAGTGAGGTATGGTAATAATGGATGTACAAAACATCTAAGATTTGACAAACCATGTTAAATTTAGCAGTTTGTACCATGGCTTACTGTAAAACAGGCTTATAGGCATCACTCTAACTAAGTCTGTACTTATGCTATCGAAAATGTAGGTGCTTATTGTGACATCACTGTTTGATTGTTCATAATGGAATGACACGTTGTTGATTTGCAGAGTTGAATTGTTTGTATGTACTTTGCAGCAAAGATAGTTTGCTATCAGTAGGCTGACAAGTATTGGAACTAATATTTAATTTAAGTCCAGTGAAAGAGGCTCTAAACTAGTCCAAAGTTTCGTGAAAAAATATATATTGACCTTGGGTCGCACTGGACACTTGAAAGTTGTCTTTGGGGTCGTCCTGAGAAAAGCTTGGGAACCCCTGATCTATTGTTTCAAACCCATTGAAATACTTGAAATGTATACAAGGTGAAATGGAAAGTGTGAAAGTTAAAAGAAGCTAGGTATTTCGAAAATCTTAAATAAAAATAAATAAAATACTGTATCACCCATAGTTTTTTCCCGTTAATGCAATATACAGATAAAAATAGTTAAAAAAGGACAATTCTAAAAAAAAACTGACAAAGGACGACAGCTAGCAAGAATGGTAAGAATATTTAATCCCGACGACTTGTCCAAGTTTAAAATTTCGTTGGTTGATTGAACTTAGAAATTACTGTGCAATGATCTCAATCGCGTGACCGTTTCTAAGCAACCAGGAAGCTTAGGAATTTAGGTAATTATATGTAATAATGGGTGCAAATATTCTATTTAAATGCGTTAAATGTCACTTTAATGCAATTTATTCGTTATTTTAGAGTTGATTATGTAATTAAACATAGGCCTAAGCAAAGAAACATTAAGAATTAAATAAGCAAAGAATATTAATAGTGCAGTAATAAAATGGAGCATGGATTAACTCGTAGAGAAAGTGGAGCTTTTGATCCGGTTACAAAACGATATTTATTTCCACCCGGAATAAATGCTACTGGACGTCGAATGCTTTTCACAGGTAAATGAGTTTATCATACTAAATTATGTTTAAAAATAAATTTACGGGTTAAATGTAAAAGTTACAAGATCTAAACTAGGCAAAGTAGCCTACATCAGTCGTTATTTAAACCCACTGGATTAAATAAAATACATGTTTTTATATATAAGCTACACCACACCTTGGTAACTCGACTGTGGACACAAGGTATTCTGACAATTTCTTGTATTATAATGCACTAGGTTGAAAAATTATAAATATTGAGTAGGCCTATTAAACGAAGAAGAGTGGTAAAAAGGAAACGTTCTCTAAGTTCAAAATAAGCATACAGAAATAAATATATAAATCACCCAGGTCCTGATGGCATCACAAATCAACGAGTAACAGTTAAAGAAGATAATCGTTATGTTGGCATTGGGACCATGTCTCCTGAAGGGACAAGTGAACTGGCATACCTATATAGGTCTTAAATGCTTCTTTTTATTGTTTATTTAATAATTATTTATCTTTATTTACAGACCAAATTGGCTTAGTGCACCCGCTGTTCTACCAAAGCATAAAAGAGTTGGGGAAATTGGTTGGGGAATCCCCAAACATGCGGATCGTTCATATCTGTTCACTGGTTTTCAAGTCAAGGTGACATAGGATAGGATATTTATGGTAATTCCTGTAAGGGGAAAACGTAAGAGATTACCTCACGCTCACTGCGTTTTATAAAGCTATTGCAGTGTGTGGAGTATGATTGAGAAGTTCCTTTAATTATAGGTAGAACTAATCATTTCAGTGGGTTTAGGCAATGTACTCAAAGTGCTTAAAGGACACAACCGACTAGCTAGCGACCAGTTTCAGACCTATAAACATTTGGTTATAAAGAGCCGCACTAACCAACCAAGATATTCTATCGGACACATGCACCATGTTTTCCGTTCATTAATGATGATTTCTTACCGTGAATTTTAATCTGTTACGAAATTGTGATTTCTATGGGAAACAGCGTGGGGAGTTCCACCAGAGCGCGGAGGATAGACACACTCACCTCTACCAGAACCCATGGACACCTGCACCGGATCCCTACTACAGCAAACACCGAACTAAACGACCAAAAACGGCCCCTGTTGGGTAAGCTGCAGCTGATAATAATCATTTATTTAACACACGGGCAATCGTCAGATCACCTCGCGACCATCGTCGGGTTACCGGAGCTGTTGCAGAGTGTTGTGTATGATTCACACGTTCCTTCAATTTAGTACAGCTCATTAATCCACTGAGTTCAGGCAATGTCCGTTAAGTGCATTTCCTAGCTAGTGACCAGTTTCGGACCTAAGTGCACGACTAGCTAGTGACCAGTTTCGGACTTGCAACCCTTTGGCTAAAAGGCGACGCACTAAACCACCAGACTAATCTGCTAGACTAAAATGGTTAGAAGGCGCCATGTATAACGCTAGACGCAATTAAGCTCTTCAACTTCATGTTAACCTTTTATAATTTGTGCTGTTGTAATCCTGGTATGCATTATTCATCAGATCAGCTGGATTCCTAGATCCCAGTGACGATTATATGTTGGAAACTCAAAACATTGAGGCGTTAGAAAGCAGAGAAGAAACTGAAAGATCTTCCATTTCTGGTTCATCTCATAGTTCTCGTGGAAGTCGTTATCGCTTTAGATAAACATCTGGCAACTGTGCAATTATTTCGAATTTCTACCGAAAATTCTGAAAATTCATAATTGTGTAATACCATATACCGCAAACGAGATTATTTTAATGAATATTTTTGTGCAATTATAATAACTTTTTCGGGCAATTTCCCAACACTGACCATCTTTAACTGAACTTTACCAAATACTTTCCAGTATTTATATGCCTTAAATACACATTTAATGTCAACAATTCAAAGTTTGTAGGCCTATGTGTTACCCTGTAAATTTAATTGACGTTACCGGATAACTTGGCTTTTATCTGTTTCGGTCCTACCGGTTAGTTTGGCGGTTTAGTGCAACGCCTTTCAAATAAAAGGTTACTGATTCGAAACTGGTCGCTAACTGGTGTCCTTGTGCAGGGCACTTAACGGAAATTGCCTGAACCCAGTAGATTAATGGGTTCTACCAAATTGAAGGCACGTGTAAATCATACACAACACACTGAAATATAGCGCCGGTGACCCGACTGTAATTACGAGGTATTCTGACGATTGCTCGTGAGCCTTGGTTTTTCCATTCACGGGGATAAATATGATATCCTATCCTAACCTTCTCATTAGGAGAAAACTTAAAAACTAATAATAAAATGACGATGGGCGCGAGGTAATCTGGGGTTGGCCTTGTAATAACGCCTATTGCATTTTCCATTTGACATGGATAAATATCCTTTCCTATCGCAAACATAGACGTCTAATCACGTGATCAGTTGCCCTAAATCAGTCCACATGGTTCTGTCCTGGTTTACCTATCTTGATATAAAATGTAATTTTCTAACATTCTAACGAATGACAGATAAAAGTCGTCTATCGCACCAAGATCTAATAAATAAAATTTAAAATACCTCTGAATCGGCGCCTCTTTACTGTTCTGGGCACAAGGTATTCTGCGGTATGTGATGTTACCTGTACTAAACCTGTGCTTAACACCACACGTTGTCCACATTAAGCGAATTTAAACAACTGTACTACCCAACATCCTGTTTACAATATTTCAGCATAGCTGCGCCGCTAATTGTCTGATTACTGAATTAATTAGCTGATTGACTGGTAAGAAAGTCAACAGGAAACGCAAACATAGTTGTTTGTTAATTACCCCCTTTGCAGGAGATTTTAAATTACCTTTCTTCCCAAAATATGTAAATTTCCGCATGTCTTTATCGTATGTACATTTATTTGTAGCAGGTCGCAAATCAAATATTCACAAGGGCCGAGCTATTACAATTGCAATAATAAAATATCCTCTTGCACAAAAGGCAAAGGCTACATAGCTCCAACACCAACACTACAATAAATAGTTGATAAATAACACGACCACAACAGTTCTACTAAGAAACTTTGAAGAAAATTTTTAAAACGTAATTTTTTTGTTTCAGAAAGTTGATTTCACAAGCAGCACATTAATTGTCGCGTCACAAATGTCATCGTTGTTTGCCGTAAGCAGTGACGCCACAAATTCGAAACTACGGTTGAACAACACAATTAACTAAATGAAAAACAACACAATCAACTAAATAAAAACACAGCTTGTACAGTGAAAAGGACATTTGTAACAACGGTTGTTGATAGCAACTCCATTGCAACAGGTAAAAGGTAGCACTAAATCAGGTTTCGGAACCTTTTGAACGTAGCGTGCCAGTTTATGAATAATATCATAATGAAAGCAACTTCGCGTGCCAATCATTGTTATGTACGGTTTGCATATTCTACTACCTAATTTTAAAATTAGCAAGCGGATAAGAGAAACAAATAATTTTTTGAATATAATATGGACAGTTTGAGTTTGCACATACTTATAGTTTAAGATTTGATGTGCGGGTCACGCGGCGTGCCACTTGTTTCAGGGGTTGCCGACTCTTGCACACAGTTATTATCATTTCTGACGAAAATTTTATCGATACAGTAAGATTTCGTGAAAAAAAATGGCTGAACACGCAGCAGTCAGTGATTGCCTGATATTTTCCACCCCTATTCCGGTAAAACCAGGTTTGCAACAAAACGCAATTTATGACTAAAACATTGCAATGTGAGAATAAAGGTGGTCACGACCGATACTTCACGCGTAAACTATTGCCTCGGACGGAAATTCGAGTTGTATGACGTCATCCCGTGATGACATCACTCCAGATACGAGTTTGTTCGACCTTTCTTTGAAGCTGAGTCCACGGTGGCGTATTTCAGGTAACCTGGGAAAGTAGGTGAAAGGTTAGAACTAATAGATGTTTCTTGGTGTTACTTTTTCACCATTTACACCACCAGCGCATGTTGAATTAAAGGCAATAAAATGATCAACAAAAATGCATTGAAATTTACACAATGATGTTAAAGAAATGTAGCTATATGATTGCATTACTTGATATAGACATTTAAAACCTGCATTGTCGGTTAGGTGCGTCACCTTTCATTCGAAAGGTTGCAGGTGCGAAACTGGTCCTTAGCTAGACGGTTGTGTCCTTGGGCAAGGCATGTTACGGACATTGCCTGAACCCAGCGGATTAATGGGTTCTACCAAATTGAAGGGACGTGTCTATCATCCACAACACACTGCAATAGCTCCGGTAACCCGACAGTGGGCGCGGGGTGATCTGACGATTGCCCGTATTAACCCCCTTGGTTTTCCCATCTACGAGGATAAACATGAATATCTTAGCTTATCCTTATCCTTATTGTAATAATTCCGACATATTACATAGTGAACATATGCTAGATAACAGCAAGCCTTCATATCCCCCCACATGTATCTGAATATCAGATAACATTCTCACCTCTCCACCGCAGGAATGCAATGATGGGAATCCAGATAATACTGCAGAATATCAAGCAGACAATAAACCCGATTGCCCAGCCTGGATAATCCACCTTTATCTTACTCTTCTCTGTAATACAAAAACATATTTTATGACTGAAAAATAATTATTTTTTGAAAATTATTGATGAAAAACGGTTGTTTTTTCCAAAAACTTATGGCTGAAAACATTGTTTCATAAAAATTGGCGACTTAAAATGTTCGTTTTTTATTTTTGTCTCATTATAAATTTCTAGTTTAAGTTTAGTGAATCAAATATTTTTAGAATTTTTCTTTAAATTAAAACGGTCTAGAATTTTTTAGTTTAAATTTTTTAGAAAGGTGTTAAAAGTAAAAAATGAATATTAAAAAAAGATGAAATCAAACATCACCCGTTGAAGTTCATATACAAAACTAACCTCCTCCAACGACATAGACCTCGTACTGAGGTGTCTTGACTGCAAGTGATATAATGGAGCTCACAAATAGTGTGAACATACAAATCGGGGAAATATAGCACCAGGTGGCTCTCCAGAACCAACCAGGTCCATCTCCACCAAGCATCAACTTAATGTCATCCGAGAACCTTAAATGAATGATGTATTAGAATATTTCTTGTTGGTTCTAAGATGGTAAAACGCAAGGAATTTATTCATTAAATTGTCTAATGCCCACTGTTAACTTATGCCAACAGTCGAGTTACAGGGGCTGTTGCATTGTTTTAAACAGTACATTTCTATACATTATGTACAACCCCATAAACCACTGAGATCTGCTAACGTCAATATTTGGATGGTTTCGTTCCAGCAATCACTCGCTCTAATAATTATATTTTAGTTCTTGTATTTTATAATAAACCAATCGCAAACACGACCATTTAGTCTTTTACGACCAATTAGCTTGGTGCGTTAGTATGTCGCTTTTCAGCTGATGGGTTGCAAGATCTAAAAAGGTCACTAGCTAGTCAGTAGTGTCAATGGGCATTGCCTGACATCAGTAGAAGTGGATTTAGTGGATTCTACCAAATTGAAAAATATCTAAATCATACACAACACACTACAATAGCTCTGGTAACCAGATGGTGGGCGCAAGTTATTCTGACGATTTCACATGTAATAATGCCCCTTGATTTTTACATTTACAGGGATAATTATCAAATTCCTATCATAATCCAATCTAAGGGAAAATCTACTTCATGGAGCGACTTTTTTTATTGACTTACTTAGAAAAGCCATAGACCCAGGCAACTGCCATTGTCTCAAAGAATGCGATCATCAAAAGTGGAAGTGTTCCAGCGTAGGTGTCGAATATATCCAAGATGTACATGCCGGAACGTAAGGTGAATGTACAACCAATGGCCAGCGATATTAGACATAGGAGAGCTGAAAAATACATCTTGTAACTTACCTCAATTCACAAAGCTTAGAATTGACGATTATTTCTGATAATTTGACGATCAAATGGTATTTTGAATTAAATAAGTTTTGGATTATTTGGTTTTTATAAATGGCGGACATTATTTATATTAAATAATTTGCCTGGACGAAATCCAAAGCAACAATTTATCAAAATATTTAATTTTTAATTGTTCACTGTTGTTGGGAAAACTAGACTTATTTAAATTTTAGTTCCGCCAGAATTTGTGCAAAAACTAAAAAAAAGATTGTTTTTATGGGTAATCATTTCTAAAATAAATTGTTGCCTTATAGGTAGTCATTTTTCCTTTTGGGTATTGTGGTCAATTTAGAATAAAACATAAAGCAAAGGTGTTTTACCAACAATAGCTTCTTTAGGAATTCTCAACCCGATGTCTCTAAGTGGGGTAATGATTCCTTCCAGTGTCCCAAACATCGAACCCAAGCCCAAGTTAATCAGCATACAAAAGAACATGACACTCCAGAAAGGACCGGCTGGCATATGGATCATTGCTTCTGTGAAGGCAATAAACGCAAGACCTGGTCCACTTACTGCCTGTGACAATTTATGAAGTGTCAATTATCACTCTATTCGTAGGTTAGACTAGGATACATTAGTTAAGTTTATTTTTTCGCTTGTTTGGAGTTTATTTAGTTGGTTGATTTTTTGCTTGCACATAAAAGAAGAATAGCACAGTTTATTTAAAAAAAAACAGGATAAGCGACAAAACTACAGTTATTAAAAACACATAGTCAGTAAATACATAGAATATAACGGGGGGAAATGATGTGGCTGTTTTTAACCTAACAATAAGCAAAAAAAGCTCATTTGAAGTTCTTACCTCTTTGAGTTCGCTTTTAATGGTGCAATCAGTAATGTTGACAGACTGCCAATTCTGCAATAATAAGGAAACGTTTAGCATTACATACTTTGTATCAGTGACCGGTTAGTCTGGGCGGTTTAGAGCGAAGACTTTCAACCAAAAAGGTTGCATGTTCTGAACTGGTAGCTCGCTAATCGGGTTGTGTACTTTGGCTAGTCACTTAACAGGCATTACCTATACCCAGCGGATTGATGGGTATCACCAACTTGACGGAACGTGTAAGTCATATGCAACGCACTGCAATAGCACCAGTAATCCATGGGCGCGAGGTGATCTGACGATTGCTTGTGTGTTAACCCCCTTCGGTTTTCCAATTCCTGGGGATAAACATGATTATCCTATCCTATCCAGTCCAGTCCATGACGACACGCTAGAACCAAAAGTACAGACTTAAACAGTCAGTTACCCCAATGCTCATATATTACTGTAGAGAATAGCAGTAAGATCTATCAAATACGGCTCGCTTTACATTAAATCGATCTTTTATCGTAAGATTTTTAAGCCAAGTAAAACCTTGTGTGTAAAATTGGGTGGAGAGTAAGGATCTAACACTTTACCTTAAGTTCTTCATGCGCTGTGTCATTAAACTTATAGAAGGTATTGTTGATGACTTCTAGTAGATGAAAGAAGTTTTCTCTGTCCATTTCAACTGCGACAACATTCAGTTGATGGTCCGGATGATACTCGTTGAAAAAGTCATGGATTTTGATGATGGTACTGCAATGTAATACATCTTTGAAGGTCTGTGCAATCTTTTATGGGTCTTTTAAAGGTGATATATAAGCAGAACTCAGGTTATCGCTATAGTTGGAACAAACTTCTGTCCAACCGATTAGCTTAGGTAGGTTAGTGCATTTCTTTCAGCTGAAAGGTTGTAGGATCAAAATCTGGTTGATAAAGATAGTCGGGTTGTGTCCTTGGGCAAGTCACTTAACGGACATTGCCTAAACCCAACAGATAGGATAGGATAGGATATTCATGTTTATCCCCGTGAATGGGAAAACCCCAGGGGTTATCACACGGGCAATCGTCAGATCACCTCGCGCCCATCGTCGTAGATTATTGGGTTCTACCAAATTGAGGGAACGTGTAAATCATACATAACACACTGCAATAGCTCCGGTTACCCGACAGTAGGCACGAGGTGATCTGACAATTGCCCGTGTGTTAACTCCTTGCGTTTTCCCATTTACATGGATAAATATAAATATCTTATTCTATCCCCTATATTTTTTTTACTTTACCCTACTTTCAATAGAAACTGGACTATATAGCATAAAACCATGTAAAAAATTGCAAAATTTGTCCAATTTCCGATCTAAGATACACTTACTGGTCAATACATTGCTGGGATCGGTGGTGTGCCTTGAAACCCAACACAGTGAAGATAACAACAGAAGCAAATATACTGGTCCCACAGTTTATGCTTGCCACAGTCAGTGCGTCTTTCTTACAATTGTTCTTCATGTCGTTATAAGAGGAGTAAGCGATGACACCCCCAAAACCGAGCCCCAATGAAAAGAAAATTTGCGTTGCAGCGTCGCGCCATACGTTTGGATCAGCAAGCCGGGACATCTGATAAAATGGGATGTTATGGAAACAATTTAACATCTCTCTAGGCAAATTACACAACCCAGTACCTATACATCTTTGCTTTCAGTCAGTCGTTTTGCAGTCGCAATTTATATTATTGCGCATTCCCACATATATTTCAACCATGACTGTTCAATCTCTTTTATAAATAAAAAGTTTGTAAAACTTGGTCTTATGCTTTATATCAATTTTTTATTCAAATGGTTACCTTCTTTGAAGAAATATTATCACTGGTAACAACTAAAGGTGTTCTTTCAGGCTCTATATTTAAACTACATGCCACTTACATCAGGAGTAAACATGTAGACCAATCCGTCAACTGCTCCAGGTAGAGTGATGCCTCGAAAAAAGAAGATGATCAGAACGATGTAGGGGAAGGTAGCACTGAAGTAAATCACCTGTGATGTAATATAAGATTTTTATTTGTTTATTGCAGATATGATATTTATGTTTATCCCCATGAAATAGGAATACCAAGGGGGTTAACACACGGGCAATCGTCAGATCACCTCGTACAAACTGTTTGGTTTCCTGACTATTGCAGTGTATTTTGTGTATGATTGAAACGTTTCCTCAATCTGGTAGGACCCATTAATATGCTGGGTTCAAGCAATGTCCGCTAAGTGCCTTACCCGAGGACACAACCGACTAGCTGGCGACCCATTGGAATTAGCAATCGTTCGGCTGAACGGCGTTACCATAACCAAACAAGATAATCAGTCAGACTGAAATTGATATAAGCACAAATCATGTTACATTTTGTATTTAGACTATGTAATACAATTTAACTAATGTTTTTATTCATAGATTGCTAAACTAGTCAGTTAAAAGAAAAAGGAAATGGTACAAAATATGACCAATGGAACTGTCACCAGTATTTCCGGTTAACATAAGGAGGCACCAAGACTAGTTATGGATTTTATCATTGCCTTTTGAAATTTTATTTTAAAAACGTTTTTTTCAGTGTTATTTTAATTGTCTTTTTTATGTGCATATATCTGTATTTCCAACAATAAAATGATTTGGTCCTATCCTAAATACTATTGGTGGTTGTTGAGGCTTTAATATGTGACATTTTATGGATTAGTGTAATTTTGTCATTCTCAAAGGCTGTTTTTGTCAAATTCTATAAGTTTCAGGATATGATGATATTAATCGCGGTGTGTGGTTATACATTAATCGCATGGCGTGGTTAGACCGACGTTGGTTAGACATAAATTAACACTGCATCAGACAGATTTCGTAGGAATGGGATAAACTCCCACTGTCAGGTGCCAGCAATCTAGGTTTCTCTGAAATGACTTCAATTTTATCTTTAATACCGGTGTAAGTAATCGTGGTTTGGATAGTTCTCTGGATTTCGCGATAAAGGTAATTTAACAAACTCTTATCTACCGCATAAACAAAAGGAGAGGAAAACGAACAACCAATGAGTAGTGTACAGAGGGCCTTACATAAAACTGAAAACTGTAGCATTTCGTATAGTATATATTTGTTTTAATTTATGTCTAAAACATTTTGTGTTTTAACGTCGTTTTTTTGCGTTTCAAGTTTTCCGACTCTCACATATTATTACCCGTTACGTAATTATCACCTTGTACGGGCCTTTGTACTTTTGCGTTTTAAATCGTTAACATAGTTTTTCAACCTAATTCTCCACAGTTAGTCAAACGTGCAGATGTGAAACGTCTGGCACGTAAACTTTTCGCACCTTGTAAATTCCCTATATATTCCTGGAAATTTATATAACCTAAATTAATTAACCTACAATAACGTACTTGAGATAACTTGCGTTATATGCTGTATAATGTACCTTAGACTATACAACTGGCGTCATGCTGAATAACGTACTAAGTAACTTGCTTCGCAAACGTAACTGTATATTGAATGAGACGCAGAATACAACTACAGTGAATCAAGAGTTATGAACTTCGAGTTTAAGATTAAGACAATACAAATCGTGGTCACTATAATTATTAGTGTGCGATCTGTGGAGAATAGACTTTCCGCTGCGCAGCTCGCGAAAGACCGTAAGGCAGCCGGCTAAACAAGCTCAGCCAACTACAAGCAATCAGCTTGTAAAAAGCGCGAGCCCACCAAACCATGTTTTTGTAACACTAGCTCGATTGAAACAGGGAAGCGTTAATTTATAGAAGCTCCATAAGCAACGCCTGTAATTTTAAACCACAGCGACGACGGAAGTCGTTGATAGCCGACACCACCATTGAGGCCACAACCATTCACAATTTAAGCTCCCACCATAAAACGGCGGGAAGTTAACCACGTGGGCACGAAGACGTCATAATGTATCGTTTATTACAAGCTAATCCCTAGTGTAAAAGACGTCACTGGCATAATTGACGACGTCTCAAATAAAACCCGCTATTAGAGTAAAGTATACGGAATTTACAATTTCCCATCCTGCCAACCGCCGAACATCTAACATACTATTCGCCAACGAAGAAACGCCCCAAACTGCCATTGTTTTATGAATAATGTCTTACGGGAACAAAATGTAGTGGTTTGATACCAAAGTCCGTTTGGTAAAAAACCTTGATTTACAAAAACAGAATTACTGGTATAAAAGAAGCTGATTTTAATAAATCTTATCGAAGTTGCGTCTGGGTGTGATTGTGTGGTTTTACCGTTTCAGTCGTTTTAATGGTTCCGGTTTAAGGTTGAAAAGATCTGGAATTTCTTTAACGTTTCGTTAACTTTTCTCAATAACCGAGTTCGTTCTTTTCCTTTGTCGACTAACAATAGCGTGTGTTCAATGACACAGTGAATTTCGTAGAAAAGCGAAGCGAAATCGCCCCGTAGGCTTGTGATGTGTTTTCGTACATATTATGTATAATAAAATACACACTCTACCATTGAATTACTACACCATGAGTCATGCGATACTGCTTAGTTACGCATGAAATGTGGGAAACTATTAAATAACACCTAGTAAATCTTAATATTTTATGCCAGTTAAGCCGTATAAGGGTGTCGGATATTAGCTCACATTGGAATTTTCGCTTGGCGAACTGTACATGGGTATCACGATGCTTATATGACATCATACCATTGTGAGATTAATCGCAGGATCCAGCAGGAAACTGTTGTGTACCGCGTTTTGTTTATATTTGGGTCGCGTGGTTATTCATAGTACATACTAGTGTTCAGTCATGCGTAGCACGTGTATGACGTCATATATCCCGAGGGACTGTCGGTGATGATTGGTTTCCATAAATGGACGAGTCATGCTTAATCGGAGGATTACTAAGAAGCATACGGGCATGATATGTACGTTCATACAGCGCACAGCAAAAATACCCAAGACTTCCAATTCTCCCCAAAGTGCTGGATAACCCAGTATGACGTCACAAATATGTTGAGGCGGACATGAGCGTATCGACCGGGATATGTCTCGATTGCTTGTACGTGATGCTACTTGAGAGCAGTATGCCAACACAAGTGGAAATGCGCATTATGTAAAAACCTGTGTAAACGCGGTGAAGTTTTCCAACAGATTTATATGAAGCTTATATTTATTTTTACCGGACTAGGTTTCGAATCCATGATAAGCCCGTCCCTAAGACCGTTTTTGTGTACATTTTGTATATGTGTCGGTCGCGTTAACCATTCCGCCACACGAACGTACGTATGAAATTATTCACCGACTCATTTTGAAGTGAAGTGGTAGGCGCCATTTAATGGACGTTAAGAGATACGGTTGTTTTTTAATCTCCAATAAATGACAAGTGTGGTGATAAGGTGTAACCTGAGATCCACGAAATTTCGAGAAAGTTCATTTCAGGGATTACTCACCTCAAGATAAAGGACATGAATATGTGCTTTCTCGGAATAGGAGTATGACTTTGTATATCTTAGAGAATGACATCATAGGTTTATGATAACTAACTTGGTTAAACCAAGTTGGTTTCCTTAAAAACCTCGCACGGAAAGCCGGTTAACGCGGTTTTATACATCCGTCGTTTTAATGCAACGCACGAACGCATGTCGTTTATACGTTTTCCAGCGACATGTAAGAACATTGCGTGATTTACGTACAGGGAAGCTACTACGTTACTGTTCGTGCGCACTTTTCGCAGAAAATCGGATGATAGAGTTTCCGGAAACAGGAAACGTCATTCTGGTGATTCATAACCAACCCACCCCCCTAAGATTTGACAGACAGTTGGCATCGTCTAAAAATATACCACGTGTGTTTACAAACAGAGATTATACGATTGTAAGAGTGCTTTAACGTGGCGATAAGTGCTACTTGCGCAGACTACCATGCCAGTACAACTCCACTCACTTAAAACGGACTTCCGCGTGATAAAAGTGAACAAAAGAAACAATACTTGCGTCTTTCATGGATTCTATAAATTGCTCAGTCCATAGTTTCGGTTCCGGGACAGCTATTTTAAGAACTATTGAATGTTATATTATTACTAGCTACGAGAACTTATACATGTAAAGCAGGCTGCTTTAAAAATATGTTTGAAATATAATTCCGGCTGTAAGGTTTGAAAAGGTATCAGTTTCTGAATTTATTATTCGGAAACACTGGCTACACACAACTAGAATTTGATTGGTCGGTCAAAGAGCAACGTAACAACAGCCCGTATAGTCGTAACAGTTCTGTTTGTTTAAACATCCGTTTTGAGATGAAGTGTTTTGTGATGAGTGCGCTTCAAATACCTTGGTTGTTCAACCCAGCGTGGGATGGTGTGTTTTGATATTGTATCTGCCTGTCTTTATACTTCAAACAAACAACGGTGTAGTAAATATAATAATGTGGTGTCATTTTCCTAACGTGCGATAATAGCTGTGATGACGCTTTGCTACACATTTCTCCATTAATAATCACTTTGTAGGACTACCAACAAAAGTATTTTCCTAGAAAAAAAAACAAAAACATTAAGTATTTTTTTGTGAATCTTACCTTTCCAGAGGATTTGATCCCCTTGAACATTCCAATGAACACAATGAGCCATGCAACAATTAGTGCTAGACACATCCTCCATACTGGAGAGCCCGGATCATTTATGGAGGGGGAGATGTCAAGAGCATTACGGTACCAGAAATAAGACGTGGCGCTCGTATCAGCGCATTCGGCAACTTCCACTACAAAATGAGACAGTTTTAAATAGACGCAATCGATTTGGGGTAGAATTTGGGGCCAACGAACATAGAAAGTCGTCCATTATTTTACAAAATAAGGTAGTTTTTAATGGAATAAACAAACTCTACTAAAATGGAAAAAGAAAGAAGTGTGGGGTAGGCAAACAATAGGCAAATAAATGGGCTATATTTGACTAATTTTATTTTCTGAAATTTTTGACTTAAATTGGGGAAAATTTACCTGAATGATTGTTGATTGTGACGTTGGGCACTGTGGGACATGAACTCCACGGCAACGGGCTTTGAAAGGAGTTGAAAAAGTAGAAGAAAGCCCAAGCAATGATCATGTTGTAGTACAGCGCGATGAGAAAGCATACCTGTTACAAGAGAGCAATGGTTAGTGAGTATAATCGTCATGGAAATTATATTGTGTTCGCGTTTACTACAGTATTATGTTGTTATAGTATATTATGACATCGATTTACTATGCGCTTATTCATTGTCTATGACGTCACAAGTCTGCCGTACTCTCCGACTTTGCGCTCAAGGCGCATTAAATATTTACACAGGGCAATCTATATATGACGTCGCAGGTCGAAAGTGCCCCGAACAAAGCGATTCATCACAAGGAAAAAGGGCTTGGTAATTTCTTGCTCCGGTGCGATAAAAATTTCCGTGTTAAGTTGTAAAAACAAGACATTATCGTAGACTTTAAACCTAAAAATTGACCCCAAGTCCAATCCTGTTCTACTTAGTTTGATTACATTCTGTTAAGTAAACAGTGCAGAAACCAAACCAACATTATATTGATTAATTTACATAATAGGTTTTACATACCACCATACTAGCAATGCCCACACCCCCCAAGTATCGATGTATGTGGTTCCAAACGCCCACACTGCCACGCCTCAACCGTTGACCAATCGCAATCTCCATATAAAAGAGGGGAATACCCTCAAGCAGTAGCATAATAAAGTATGGGATCAGGAAGGCGCCGCCACCGTTTTTCTGACACAAGTAAGGAAACCTCCAAACATTTCCCAAACCGACCTGAAATGTTGTGAAATACTTATAAAGATTACAATCCAGCCAGTGTTAATTGAATTTCCAAAGCATATATTCATGGACTTTACCCTCAAGCGACACCATATTACAGTTAACTGTTTAGTTCTTTGAACCTTACACCACAACTATTGTTAAACTTCCAATAAAGTTACTCACCGCAAACCCGATTTGAGCAAGGATGTACTGGACCTTGTTATCCCAGCCTTCTCTGTTCTGTTCCCCGTCTATCGTCTCCGATGAAGAGTTGGAATCTTCTTCAAGCTGAGTTGTAATTTGATAAGGAAGTGTTAAATAATTGACGACTGTGTACAGCCTGTCTGCAGCATACACGATTTAGCGTTCCCATTAAGCGTCTATGTTATCATAGCAAGTGTTTCTTCGACAAAGATGTCTACACTTAGTAGGTATTCCCGGATATCGTACCGGATATATATATTTTACTGATGACAAGTGTATGTTGGGTAATGTTGCTTAAACAACTTTAAGACACATTAAGTAACCAGAGATCGTGTGGTAACATTCACGAAAGACGCAATAAGGAAAATTTCGGGTAAAATTATTTTTGCTTACTTTTTCTCTGGTGTTCACGTCCATTCTAACCAAAGTCACGGACGAATCAGTTCCGATTTCTGTCGTATCCTCCATTGTTACTTGTGAGTATTGGTTTGAAATTCTTCGTGAAAGCTTCTATTTTGTGGCTGATGGCGAATTTGGTAGCTATATTTTCAAATAAAGTCTGTTCCAGATGCGCTTCAAAGATGATCTGATGATTTTGAACTTAAATGTGCTTTCTCGTCGAAATAGTTTTAGCTGGTGTGATAAATAACCCAATGCCAACAATCTTATATCCGATTTGTTTGGATTAAGGTCAATTGATTCAGTTAATCAAAAATATTAAAAAGATTAAACGATTATGCAATTTTGAATAATTACGTGCTCTGGAATAAGAACATGGGTTAGATTTATTAAACAGATTAAAATTAATAAAACTTCTTCAAAACATCACAACAAATTCCAACGCTACAACCTCAAAAGAACCTTTAGAAACTTCCGATTAGTCAACACCTCCTGTGTGGGCAACACAATAGACGGTGGTAGCTAAGAACGGGGCATGCTAAGTAGACTCGAACTAAGGTTAAAACTTTATGCTGGCAACACTAAGAGAAGAAAAAGAGGAACGGAGGAAAACTAATCACTAAAACTATGAAAACTGATTTAACTAAAACTATGAAATCCTCAACACAAATCTTAAACCCAGAACTAACGCTGAATTTAAACCCAGCTGTTACATTTATGTTAATGTCATATTGTTTATTTTATCGTGCCCTATTTCCCCCTTTTACTTTTCTAATCCATGCTTTACGTCCATATAGTCAAACCAGAATTAAGTACTACCATCATTATCGACGAAATTTTAAAAAAATACAGCGAGCCCTCAAAGTTTATGATGTTCTCTAATTCATTTCTCACTCTCTGTACCGTACACGAAACGCTAAACGCATATACTGGTTCACTCGTGCGTGCGCGGTTCAAGTTACTATAACCTGCCTTTTTCCCTCGTCAAATCCACGAGGAATCCAGTAGTAACTTCACTGTATTTTCACGTGATCGATTGGTCGTAGCGTGGAAATTCCTGTTCGCGTTTGTAAACAACGAATGACTCAACATTGTACAAAAGGCGCAGAAACAAATCAATATTTTCCGTAATTCGCGTCAACACACAATTAAAGAAAATATGTAAACAGGCGGTTATTTATTAAACGTTTAAGTAACGTGTCTTTCTTTTGTTAAACTTCGTGTTAAAAGTTAAAAATCACAACAAATCAAACCAAAGTCTTTATTGAAATACTGTTTACGTGTAACAAAAACTGCCGACTTGTCCTATACTGTAGTACCCAAACCCAACCACCATTCACACATGGCGTGTACTGCCTTTTCCGCTCCGTTGACCTTAAAATCGATAATGGTAGACCTACTAGCTTTTTCAACCCTTTTAGGGCATATGGTCGGTATCTGCTATAGATCGTCGTACTATAGGCGTCAGTACTGTTTTGTACCAGAGGAAGTATCAACTTACTATGTATATCGGCTTATTTAAAAATAGAGAGAAAAAGGCACCTTTGGTATGTTGGCGTAGTACGCTCGATAAGCAGCCTTCCGGTTCCGTAGTAGATATATCATATAAAAGTAGTCTGTATGGTTTAAACTAAGTTACCATCTTGTTGGCACTAACTTTAGTGTTAACATACATCAAATAAAAGTGTCAGTTTCAACTGTTTAAACCAACACCTCCAATAATATAAGGGAGAAAGTAAACCTAAGCCTGAATTTTATGAAAGATTTTACGATCGGGTATTACTTAAACTTATTTACCGATAAATACAAAACTGACGAAACTCATCTTCGTATTGCATCATTCTAAACTGGCAATTAATAACCATACAGCGCATATTCTGGTAAATTGATAAGGTAATATTTAATGAGAACCAAAGAGCATCACCATATATTTGCATAATAAACAAAAGACGACATTAAAAAATACAAATTGCTATTTATAATGCGGGTAATTACCCGTTATAACAATAGTCCTTCTCATTTAATTAAGCTATTTAAATACACTTCACTTGATTAATTCATTTAATCCTGAGCTATGCTCATAAACCTTATCTTTGTAAATTTATATATAAAACGTTTTGGAATAGTAATTAATAATTTCTGGAATAGTTTCACATGTGCACAAGGGCGTTAACCCTGTCTTTAAAGTTCAGAAGTTGTACACGTACATTTCCGGGGGAATTCCACTTTAGCATTCCAAGTTTCGATCGTTGTTAGCATCTGAAGTAGCCATCTTTTCGACGATCGTGATTGGTCGCTACGAAGGGGCGTTGTCACCAATCCTCCGGGCGTGGCAAAATAATTATCACTCTTGGATTATTGTGACGTAATTAGGTTAACCTTGGGAATCCTGACGTCACTATAAGGTGCGAGATCCCGTAACACGTCACGCGTGGGAATATATTCATGACGTCAAGTAAACAAGAGCGAACGGATTGAGTACGAGCAGATACGACGTCAATCAATTGTGGGATGGAATACTATTGTTTATCTTCGAACGTGGAAAAACACATGAGACGATATAACACTACTTTTTGTACGATTATCATGAGCTTTTCGTCAGGTAACGCTGCTAATTGAGGGAGTTTAATACGATTGATACATTACAACTGTTTTTTTTCTTACTTTTTTCCGCTTGGTTTAGGAATTTACTCCTAAATGGCATGTACAACCCAATAGCTTGCGGCTAATTTAGATGACACAATTTTTCGGCCTAGGCCTTGTCATGTACTTTTTTGTATTGTCATGTATTTTTTTGCATTGTCATGTATGCATTGTCATGTATCCTGGAAAGCTTTTTTCATTGACCTTAGTTTCGAACCCAAGATGGCGCGCTCGAAAGCTGGTAATGGAAATATACAAGAAACTTCTGAACTACTACAAAGGTTGTTCTTATCCTGCCATCACCTAACATGCTAAACAAACTGATCAATATAGACATAAAGTTCACAAAGGACATACAAGTTTAAACTCCCAATTGAGCATTCTACATTCCAATGGAAAATTACAAGTTTCTTACCGGATGGAAAATAACATGTTTAAATTTGTTATTTCGCTTAGGTTTGGCGGCCGATATCCTTTTTTTAATGAATGTTCGCTTTGCCGTCTTTTCCTGTTTCAGTGTCGTAATTTAATTCGTTTGCCTTTTTTTAATACTGGGGAAAAAAAAAACTAAAACTAAACCATAAAAAATCTTTAAAACGGTAATTTTGTTTTTAAACTCGTAGCCTAAATCTTACCGGTGATTTACTACACATTGGTACATATTTTACTCTTTTACCATAATCTGGTTTAAAAAAGGTTAAAAGGTTCCGTTGGATAGTTTTTTGATGGGAAACCCTCAACTTCTTGTGTGAAAACAAACCTTGTATTTATCGTTTACCGGGATGAACATGAATATCCTATCCTACTATCTTCATTATGACTTACATGCCGACTTTAAAATGTCTTTTTTCTTTACTAAACCGATATATAACGCATTAGGTTTTTTTTGTCAAAATAACAAAAGGTTATGTTTTTTTATTGCGTTGTATTTGCGTCATTCATTGTTATAATTACCTTTCAGATATTGAATGGAAATTCATGTCGTCATGTTTGGATCAATATTACATAACAGTGGTTATTATGACGCAAAACATTTTAAGTGAGGCCAGATACATACGTGCTTACGTCGCGACTGGCAGATGTTCGAGTATGTTATTGGGTTCAACACAACTAAACCAACTATTGATTTATACATTGACCAATATCTTAGAATTATTGGTGTTCAAAATCCATGGCGTTCAAAATATTTCAAAAGTATCGGTAACCTAACTCATAGCATAAGGTAATTTGACTGGATTGGTAAAACTGCCCGTGAGTATTTCTGTCTTTAAAAATAAACAGAAATACCCAACCCTATGCTCTCACTGTAATAACAAAATCTCGTCTTTGGGAAGTTCAGGCCTCTGGTAAACTGATTTACTTACCGAGGCAAGGTGGTTTCGTAATAACTATTCCTAAAGGCCAGTGCTTCTTTAATGGTGCGCCAGAGGTTAGCTAGGTGCGCCACACTTGCATTTTGTTAATTTACGACAAAGTGTACATAGATCATAAACTACTAAATGGTCAGTGTCTATTTCGTTCTTTTCCAGTGTAACGTTAGTTCTACATTAACTCCCGAAAAGCAAGATCGCTCTAGAAACAGTAATTTCGTTATGTGGAAAATTCGGTGATAAAATAATTTAACTCTTTCACTCCCGGCCAAATGCATTAATTTAAACATGCTGTCCCGCAGTGTTTTTTACAATTTTTGGTCATTTTCAAATTAGCACAGTTTTTCTCAAATTTATGCTATGATTTAATATTTTAGTATGGTTTGGAAAGATAATTTATCCCTCTTTTAAACAAACCGCACACCTAGAATCTACCTCCAATAAAGAATATATTATGTAAACTTTAGTGAACACCACTTTTTATGTAAAGAAAATTCTGCTCGGCTTTGAAAATTTTGAGGTGCACTGACAAACGAAATACTAATTATTGCTATGCCCAAATGATATGAAAATTGGAATGTAGATTGTCTAATAGTTTTTGTATTCAGGAAAATTTGAACTGTATTCGTATCTTTAGTAGTTTTTTTACTATTCCTAATTGAAATTTTCCTTTATTCCTAACTATATTATGAAAAATTGAACCAAAACGCATTGAAGTTTTTAGTTTTGTAGAACTTAAATAGTAAAAAGTATAAATAAGAACAGTGAAGGAAGTGTAAAAAGGGCATACAAAAGCAAACAAACACAAATACTATATCCAATATTCTTCAAAGCAGGGCACACCGAACTAGCTAGTCTCGCGTCTCGCCGCCTTTTTCTTTATCGTGCGCTCAGCAGGCCCAGCTGGATTCATGCTTTGGTGAACACGAAGCATAAACGCCTGCTGCGAAAACGTCACCAACGCTCTCCTTTTTTCTCAACGGCACGAAATTCACAGAGAATGTAAAGAAAGACTTGCTTGACAAAAAGAGCTTCTCCGCAAGTTAACGCGACTCCTATTGGCTGAGTTAGTCACTTGTAAATTCGTGTAAAATCGATAGAAATAAGAGGCGAAGCCTTGAAAAAGAAAGGCTATCACTCCTCGCATTTTTAATATTTCTCCACGAAAATTACAGAGAATAAAATATAGGGTTTCCTTGATCGAATGAGCCATAGCTGAGGTCTCTACCATTACGCATTGCGGAGAAATCGTGTTTTAGATTTGCATCCATTTATGTACAGGCGGGATACCATGTTTTCCCACCAACTCGCCATATATGGCGAGTTGGGACGGAAAGAGTTAAATTAAATGTTTAATTTTCCATATTTTCCCCAAATTGTGTGAGTATTTAGCATACTGTTTTGACTCCCCGTCGGTGCGTCCGTTCGTTTCTTAATTGGTCTCGGGTGCGTCACGAGGCCAAAATGATCGAGAACCACTGCTCTAGGTTGAATCATCATATAGTAGCCTACTAGTATATTAGTAGGCTACTTTATGGTGTCATGGTAAAGAACTTACAACCGTTTCCTAGCATCATAATAACTTGAAATATTGTAATATTAAACAAAGAACATACACACTGGTACTAGCCAGGCAACGAGAACACTGGCAATTTTACAGCCGAATTCGTATATTTTTTAGTTTGTCTCAGTTCAAGAGACTTATTTACTTTAATTGTTTGAATTTTATTTTTAATGACATTCTTAAAAGACTGCGTTTTTGTTTAATTATTGCCACATTTCTCTTTACCTGCCTTTTAAGTGTGTTTTTTTTAATTTTTATTCTTAAAAAAGTAAAAAAACTAAACTAAATTCTGCCGAATGAACTCTTAAGAAGTAATAAACCCTTTGGTGTCTTTTAACAACATTCTGTTAAATACACACTGATTCATGATATCAAGTATTAACCACACAGTTTTCATTAGTAAGCGTTGTATATTCTGTATAGAAATATTATACCAGTGCGAGCGGCGAGTAAAGATGTACAATAGAAGTGAAACCAATACGGGGTACAAGTTTTGAGGGGCTAAACTCTAGCAATTCAATTATTTCGAAATATAAGAACCGTTTTTTTAAGTGCTCAAGTAAAAATCAATAACTCAAAAAGACACAACTTTAAGCAACACATGCTGTGATTTCAAAAATAACCCCTTTTTCTATTATTATATTAAAGAACCTGTACGCCGTACAAATTTCACCAAGTCAAGAAATATAAAAAATACTTGCGATCTGAACATAATTTACATTCTATTGTATTAAGCATGACAATTGATGACGATTTCGTTGTCACAATGACATTCATTGTTATCATCACAACTTCTTGTATTTGGTGAAGAGATTGTAAAGAACTCTGAGAGTGGATTTGAGCTCACAGTTCGCCACGTCTGGTGGAAAAGTTGGGTGTTGTTACACTTGGATGTAATTCAGTTGGTAAAGCTTTATAATCGGACAGCTAGACTAAGTCAGTTGACTTCTTGGGCAACGCATGGTTATTTCATGCTTTATCTCGTTGGTGGGAAAATACGAGAGCATTATCACACGGGCAATCGTCAGATTACCCCGCAAATACGAAAGGCAATGTTATTACACGATACTCTTTAGATTACCGTGCGCCCATCGTCGAATTACCGGTCCTATTGAATTGTGTTTCAATGAGTCGTTCCCTCAGTTTTATTAAAACATATTAATCTATTGGTTGGGCATTGCCCGAGGATATAACCAACTGGAAGGGCGAGCAGTTTTGAGTCTGCAACCCTTCGGTTAAAATGTGATGCACCAACCCACCAAGCTATCGGTCCAAACTCGCCTCAACTTTGTGGATTAATGGAAGTAAAACAGAAGAAACATCTAAATAAGCACACTGCAATAGCTCCAGTAACTGATAGTGGGCATAAGGAAATTTGAAGATTGCTCAAACACTCACAGAGTTTTTTCAACTTAATTATAATACCCTCTAATAGAACTTGTGTAACATATTAAAAAAATGTGGCTTAAAAAAGATTAATCTTAAACAAAAAAGAGACACTAAACATACCTTTTTGTATTTTTTGTAATAAGTGTTTAAGAAAAAGGAGGTTTACCTTCAGGTCTAGCTTTTGGCTTTGGGAGTCCTGCGTCTTGCATCAGCTCAAATGCAAAATGCAAGTTGTGGACCTTGTCTTCAAATGTTTCTGGAGTTAGACTGAAACTGTGAAGTGGCACGAAGTAACCCTCCAACAAGCCCATCAATAATATCAAGTAGACACCGTCTGCAAACTGTTGACAATGGTTAGCAGTGGCACAATGTGCAAGATGGGATATTCATGTTTAACCCAGTGAATGGGAAAACGGTGCGTAATCAAATGGGTAGCCGTCAGATTACCACACAATGGATAGGCTAACATTATTCTCACAAGGTAAATATGTACTAATATGATATATTTATGTTTATCCCCGTGAATGGGAAAACCAAGGAGGTTAACACACGGGCAATCATCAGATTACATTGCGCCCATCGTCAGGTTACCGGAGCTATTGCAGTGTGTTGTGTATGATCGGGACTTTTTATCAATTTCGTAAAACCCAGTAATTTTTTTGGTTACTTCTTATGCAATAAACAGGTTACTTCTAATGCAAAAAAAAGAGTGTTTCTAAAGTTAGTTTGACGCTTCTAAGGTGACCTTACTGGGAGCAGGAATGTCAGCAATAAAGGTCTCTTGCACCAAAAGCTACGGTCGAATTCTGCTTATTTTAAAGTATTACTTTGTAACAGGCTGTCGAAATTACCTGTGTATCCAGATCTGTGACAGTAAGGTTGACTTTTTCAAGATGGCGGTTGGCAAATTCAATCAACAATCGCTTCACTAAACTGAGCTTATCTGGGGCGTGGTCGAATAGCGTGTCGAATGCATCTCTCTCTGTGTAATGTTTACAGAATTGGAAAAGTTTTTAAGTTGTTTTCTTGGCCTAATTGACGTTGCCCTCAACCCAGTGAGGGGAAATGCAAAAACTGAAGCATACAACTAACTACTATAGCTGTAATTAATAACTGTGCGCTGTGGGCACAAGGAAATCTCACAGGCATACAATATAATATAATATTTATGTTTATTCCCATGAATGGGAAAACGCACGGGGGTTAACACACAGGCAATCGTCAGATCACCTCACGCCCACCGCCGGGTTACCAGAGCTATTGCAGTGTGTTTTGTATGATTGAAATGTTCCTTTGATTTAGTAGAACCCATTAACTTACAAGCATGTTAATAAGCTATTACTGGCTTACATAGAGAAGGATATAAAAAAGCATTCGATGCTATGAGCAATTTGCTGTGGTTTGTTGGGAAGACATGGTTTATCTGGAACCAAAGTGAGGCCCACGCTTTTCTATTTTAGTGATGCTCTTGAATTGTGTGGGTTTAACAATAAATGTAATGAGAAAAAGTATCACTTTACTTGACACTTACCAAATCTACCACCAGTCATTTCCCTGCAACAAAATAACCAAGTTAACAACAATGGATGAATGTAAGTGTTGTAGAAATGTGTTAATTTCTATCCCTGTAGTAATACGTGCAGGTTTCCAGACAGTTATTCTATGCCTCGTAATCAACTGTAATCATGCCAGCATGTAAGTAATAATCATTTACTCTGGTATGTAACATTCTTTGCGCGTATTTCGTGCTTTATAACACGACATGTTACGTTTTAATTTCATTCACTATCAAGTACCTCCAATACAAGAATACAACAGTAAGAATGCAACAGGTCTAACTACTGTGATTGTAAACGACGACTTACTCAAGGGTGGAAGTGACTTCGACGTTGACCATCTTGTGGTCCAACTTTCCATCGCGTTTCGTGATTACCACAACCTGAACAAACCGACTTTTAATGCAGTGATAGTGGAGACATGATTAAGATTGTAGGGGTGGCATTACCAATTTGACTTTAATACATTGCTTCAATCTAGTGACAGTTTGGAATAATGATATTTCGAAATTAAACAAGTTATTATTCAATATTTTTTTGTAAAGAAATCACAACTTAGTGATGAGTGGCAAAGTACTAAACAAATAAGACAAATAGAAGGGACAATTAATGTAAGAAATTTATTTAATTGGGTCTTGCTGATATACGAATCAGCTTTGTTTCTTGACTTATTGTAAATCAATAATTTCGAATCTAAAATTTCGAACCACTTTAAAATATACTTAAAGAGCAAGCAGAAAAACATTTTTATGTTTAGGGAGGAAAAATATATTTGTATGTATGATTAAATAATTGTAATATTTAATTAAACACAACAGCACTATTAAGTGAAAAAATTGATATCACTTTTTTCCAATTTGAAATCAAAATTAAACAAATATAACTTATTTTTTGTCTACACTTCATTTCGAATTACTAAAATCAAAAATAAATTCTAAATCCTTTCCTTTTCAAAACAAATTAAAATAAAGA
This sequence comes from Ciona savignyi, assembly GCA_000149265.1. Lineage (NCBI taxonomy): Eukaryota > Metazoa > Chordata > Ascidiacea > Phlebobranchia > Cionidae > Ciona > Ciona savignyi. Next base: position 182,079 of record CH002761.1, read on the forward strand.
TTCTTAAACGAACACCGCTAGCTATTAAAATAAAAGTTAAAATATTTGGGGAAGCACGTCTGCCTAACATCTCAGTCTGGCTTTGAAGCGATCCCCACATCACTCACCTTCATACAGACTTTTTCTGGCATTCGAATGGGAGCCCGGAAATGAATAGCAAGCGCTACCAGCAGGTGTAAAATTGAGATCAAATTTTTCGAGTGAATGCCTGCGATTTAGAAATGTAAAACTATTGTAGTGATTATCAACATGTAATAACTGGTAAGTAGCTTTGCAAACATCATCCATCAAATTAATCGGCACACACATTTTAGAAAAATTGTTTAAATATTACACCAAAAAACAAAGACAGGTTGATATATTCGTGTTAAGAAGGCAACATAGGATTAGGGATGCACAAACTAGAATATCTTGGTATTCTAGAATAGTTATTTCGAATCCAGAATATCGAATCCTATTCTATATTAAAAAGCAAACTCGAGTTAAAGTGGCAAGATCGTCAAAAATTCCTGCTGCCGCTGACTACCTCTATGGCCAGTGTGATTACATACTTATAATCATAGGCGGCGACTTCAGTAAAATGTTACCGTTGCGCGAAATTTTATGACGTCACAATCGGCCCTATGCCTCGAACTAACTGGGATAGAACTACGATACTAACGATTTACAAAGCTAAAAGATTAAGCCAGGAGTTTAAGTGTTTAATCTAACTACTTCCCCCGCTGAAATATTGCATGGTCGGTAATACGCTGCTCAGCGTCAACAATACGGAAAGAATATACCAAATATTTATGTGTCTGCGAGGGCTGTACAAGAACCCAGATTCTTATAACGGTTAACTGATCAAAGAAAAAAACCGTTAACCGTTAACCGATGTTAAGCCTACTGTTCTCTCTAGCTAATACTTAGTAATGGGAAGAACATGGGGAAAAACGGGAGTGCGTCAGTGGTCATGTATTGAATCTAGGTCAACGTAACCCTAGGTCAAACCGCCGATCAAAGCAATAAACACCGCTGGAAAAGCGGCGCTGCGGTTAGACGATTTAATGTGATAATTATTTAAATGCGCAGGGAATTTTTTGCGTAATTATAAAACAGAAATTGCGGTGCAACGGCGGAAGTCGGCGCCCATGCTTATAATATCCGTTGTAATCAACGCTGCTGCAATATGTACAATGAAAATAAAAAGGAACTCCATGCAATTATAGTTTCTTAATGTGCAGTGTTTATTATTTCGAATCCAAATATTCGAAATAAACGTAATATTTGGATTCTAATCCCGTAGGATTCGAATCCGGAAGATTCGATATTCTAGTTTGTGCATCCCTACATAGGATGCAATGGTCCATGTTTTACCCACATAAATGGGAAACGCAGCAGAATGGTTAACACTTTCACATACCGTACATAATTGTAGATAAAAAACGAAATGTAGCAAATGAAGACTTTAACCCTCTACTTACTATCCACGCTCCATTTAGATTCGTCCCATCCATTCAGTTTCTCACTCACTTTTTCCAACACAGCGTTAAGTTTGTCCTTTTGTCCTTGATCAGTTTGGGTGACTTCAGGCACCTAATAAAGTCATTGTGAATTTCAATTACCAAAGTTGTCGTAATCTGGTCGGTTTTATCTTCAATCTACCGACTGACCCAGAAACTGTCATTTTACCAGTACATAAACAAAAAAATGAGTATGATTATTATTGCTAACTGTCATGTTTTAATGACTCTTTTTTACCACCATGTGATAAGCAGGATATCTTATAATTCTATATCTATCAATGATAGTGACAGTCTAATTCCATAGTAAGTTTTCGATTCATTTTTTAAATTAAATTTGTTTTAATTATCAAAGTAAAACTATATATTTAATGCAATGGTAGTAATCTTGATAGTAAATTCTTTATCTTTACTATCTAGGTTTTCAAATGAATATGAACCAATATAACCTGTAGTTTAATATCACCAAGCTTTTCTAGAAGTTTCTGCAGAACTTGTCCGTCAAACAAATCTTCCTGAATATCCTTCACAATGATTCGTTGCTCAACCAGAACATTGTTGATCCATTCTGTTAGAACCTGAAGAATGAAGGAAACAAATATAGATAAATTTAAACCCTCAAGGGTATAATACCTCTAAAGTCGATTTGAATGTGGGGAGAATCATGGCACATTACTAATATTCATATCTAATTGTGATTTATCTAAGGTCTTAAACCAGGGGTGGGCAACTTCTCTAGTCGGCGGGCCAGATGTGGGAAAATGAAGTTCTTGGTTGGCCGGATTATTACATAAATAGTATTCAATATCTTAATTACAGGATATGGTTGGATACAGTCTGCGGGCCAGTCAAAATCCCTTTATGGAATGGACCCGGCCCACAGGCGTTATGTTGCCCATGTCTGTCCCAAACTATTAGACATCTTATCTTATATATTTGACCTGTATTGCCAATATGTTGATATGATACAACAAAGCTTTGGTATTATATAAATAAAATACTAAATTAAAACTTTTATTTAACCAAATTGCATAACTGTCAATTGCATGTACTTATAAATATACATTAATGCATTTTTTATTAAACATTAATGCAACAATACAGTTATGTATTTACCTTTGCGCTTTAAGCACAAAGTTTTATTTAAATTTTAAAATCATTACGCAAATATCAAAACTTCTAACAAACATTGCTTAACAAAGTATGACAGAAAATGTTTCAGATTGTTTAAATAACTATCAAACAAACATATATGAATAGTTATCTATCTATCTAACAATGCAAGTTGTGTTTATCATGATATACTAGTAACATGTACACTTAATATAACTTAGATGACTGTAGGGATGCACAATATAGAATTTCGAATCTTTGAGATTCACGGCTGCGATCCATCGCGGAACAACACGTGTGATGCCGATTATGCAGACGTCAGCGTATCGTTTCAGCAAGCGTGCGACAGTGAATAACCATGATAAGAAACTTTTGGTGAATCATCATTCAAGTAAATTCATCAAAATTGTAAAATGGCTTCTTCATTCGTATGTAATACCCGTAATGCGTTTCTTCATACCGAAAGCGCATCTATTGTGCGAAAGCGTCCGAACATTTTTCTCTTGAAAATACAACTTGCATCAAAGCACAACTACATTATCTTTTCAGTAGCCCCATACACGTGCATCGTGGACAGGCGCACATAAAACGCACGCACACACAAAGAAGGACGGTAACTTTTGCCAGGCTGTAATCATGTGGTTTATCATTTATTAAATATGACGCAATTATTCCAAAGGCGTTAAATTTATTTAAGGTTTAATTCTGCAAGGGCAATAATATTAATGTTTAAT
>CH002761.1:207309-228957 GCA_000149265.1 Ciona savignyi
AGTAATACACCTCATGCCCACAGTCGGACACAGTAATACACTTTATGCCCACAGCCGAGCACAGTAATAAACCTCATGCCCACAGTTGACCACACTAATACACCTCATGCCCACAATCAAGCACAATAATACACCCCATGCCCACAGTTGAGCACAGTAATACAACTCATGCCCACAGTCGAGCACACTAATACACCTCATGCCCACAGTTGAGCACAGTAATACACCTCATGCCAACAGTCGAGCATAGTAATACACCTAATGCTTACAGTCGGGCACAGTAATACACCTCATGCCCACAGTCGAGCACAGTAATACACCTCATGCCCACAGTTGAGCACAGTAATACACCTCATGCCCACAGTCGAGCACACTAATACACCTCATGCCCACAGTAATACACCTCATGCCAACAGTCGAACACAGTATTACACCTTATGCTCACAGTTGAGCCCAGTAATACACCTCATGTCCACAGACGAGCACAGTAATGCACCTCATGCTCACAGACGAGCACAGTAATACACCTCATGCCAACAGTCGAACACAGTATTGCATCTTATGTCCACAGTCGAGAATAGTAATACATCTCATGCTTACAGACGAGCACAGTAATACACCTCATGCCCTCAGTCGAGCCTAGTAATACACCTCATGTCAATAGTCGAGCACAATAATATACCATATGCCCACAGACGAGGAAAGTAATACACCTGATGCCCACAGTAATACACCTCGTGCTCACAGACGAGCACAGTAATATACCATATGCCCACAGACGAGGAAAGTAATACACCTGATGCCCACAGTAATACACCTCGTGCTCACAGACGAGCACAGTAATACACCTCATGCCCATAGTCGAGCACAGTAATACACCTTATGCCCACAGTCTAGCACAGTAATACACCTCATGCACATAGTCAAACACAGAACTCACGAATTGTGCCAAGAACACTACATCCATCCAATAAGTTTAAATAATACGACTTGGTCTTTGTACATTTATTTGTACCTTAAGCGTCGCCCACAAAGCACATTTGTACAACAATGGAAGTCACTGATACGCTTTGATCAAAAAAGGGATATTTTTGACAAAAATAAAAGTCGCAAAAACTTAGGACAAAATAGAATTCTCACTTGCAACACCACCAGGCAATTGGATTAATTTTAAAAATGAACGATTTCCACTGGTTTTAAAATAATACACCGATTTGTCAGATTTCATTTTCCACTAAAATACTTCGATGACGTAATTAAGATGACGTAACAAAGGCTTGCATAAGAACAATACTGCAGATGATAAATACCGTTGTGACGTAAGAATTAAAATTCAAATACACAATGGAGGGGAAAGAAGCAAGAATAAAAATAGATGAATCGAACCGGAAGACCATTATTACGTAATAATTGTTAAAAATTTAACGAAAATCAAGTAAAGTAAGTTGTTACCCTGAATTTTATAACTTTGCCGATAAATAGAAGATTGAGAGTGACGTAATGAAATGTAAATGACGTAATCAGCCGGAAGTTAGCTTTTTAAGCGAGCGTTCGATATTCAGTCTGTGCCCCACCCTGGTGACGCCCAATTCCTGCAGTTCTTCTTTGCCGAGGTCGGGCAGGTGGGAGCCGTCGATCTCGTTCTCGGCGAAAACCTGCGCATGCGCGCCAAGCCCGATCTCAGTGAGCCATATCCCGACTTCCGATATCGTCCACGAAGAAACGCGTTTCGACGCGATAAATCGGGTGTTCGGTTCCGCTTTCGGGGGGCTGTTTGCAGTTTTTGTGACGTCAGTCCTAGAGCTTGTGACGTCAGGCCGAGAATTAGCGACGTCAGGCCGAGATTTCGTGACGTCACGGCTTATATTTTTGGCGGCAACAGGCGGTTTGGCGGCATTACCGAAATTGACTTTTGTTAAAGTGATCGGTTCGTTCTTGTGTTTATCGAATATCAGGGAAACCCCCGGGTCCGATCCCTCTTCCGAAGACACGGTGGACAAACTCGAAACAATGGACATTGTCTCCAAATTCGATTTCGATTCAACTGTCGTTGTTCGCATTATGACGTCATCAACTCCAGAATCGGCATTGCTCGCGCACTCGTTTGATGACGCAACACTGACGCAACTCTCCGATGACACAGGGGTATTCAGGTGGTCTGTGACGTAGATTATTATTATGACATCATCAGCAAAATATATGACGTCATACCTTTGAACTTGTTCGGCGGGTTGAGCGGAGATTTCGTGGAAACTGCGGCTGCAGGAGGCGAATCTCGTTTAGAATTTAAAAATGGTAATTGAAAAAAAAGAATAAAATTGTGGAAAACGCCGATTTTACTTAAAATATTATTTTTCACGATTTTTTAAAAAAAATTTTGGGCAACAAAAAATAACACAAAATATTACAAACAATCCAAAAATTTAGTTTTTACCAGCAAAACTACTCGGCGGGGGTAAGTTGGGGTAACCCCCCATTACGTCATCCGGGGGTGGGGGTAAGTTGATGACGTCATTCATTGTTGTTTGGGTGAAGTTGTGTTCCGGGGGTGGGGGGAGGGTGAATCCCCTGAAATCCTCATCTACGTCATTGGGAGGGGTTGGTGGGGGCGGGGGGAGTGTGATGCGGTCGCTGCGAGATACGTCATAAAGTTAACGATGACGTCATAAATAAATTCGCGATGACAAATTTATCTATTTCTAAAATAAAGGAAGTTCATTTTTTAGTTCATTTACATTTTCTATTTTTAAATGAATAAAATCTTTATTCGTGATTTTTAAAACAAAAATATCTTTTCATATAACGCAAACCGCATCTGCGGACGTCTGCCGCTTCCGGTAACTTATGCGGCAAAAAAATATAGGTTCCAATATTGACCAGTCGGATAGAGTTTGTAACGTTCCAACCTGAGTTTTTCTTCGTTTTTCTTGAGCGCTTTAGCGACAGCTGACGGTTTAACGACGCTGGTTGAATCGACCGCTTGGTTGATACTTGCTCGTTTGGCTGCGAGCGCCAACTGCAACGGGGATTCCCCGTTCGTCTGCTACAAATAAAGAGAGTTTTGATTTAAATGAATTCGAATTTGCTACGTGACAGAACAATCACATTTAACGTAGGAAAAAGTGACGTAGAATACCATGACGCAAAAAAACTTGACGTAGAAAAAGTGACGTAGAATAACGTGACGTAGAAAAACGTGACGTAGTAAAACGTGAAGGCAGGGGAAAAGATTTCTTTAACGCACTGTGGTTGAAACAGAGAGACTTTGCATCAATTTTGCAAAAATAAGATTTGTTTTATTTGTTTGTCGTGGCCCGATTAACAAAATGTTTACGTTGGTGTGTAATGACGTCACGCACTATGACGTTAATGACGTCCGACACAATGACAAAATGACTTCGCTCGTTACACACAATAACGTAACAGTCGCTTAAGCATAAAACACACAAACAATGACGTCATATCACCTCAGATGACGGAGATTCCGGTTTGGGTTTCACAAGAGGGGGTTTCCCCGCGTTGTGGCTCCGGTTGAGCGCCATCGCGGCGACAGCAGCAGCGATTCCGGACATCGCTTGTTTGCTCGGTTTGTCGGGGGAGGTAACTCTGGGGAGGAAAACGGGGGGAAAGTTAATTTTGGCTTTCCAAATTGTAATTTATTTGCAAACTATTTATTAGTCCGGCTCATTAGCTTGGTGGTTTAGTGCGTCGCCTTTTGGTCGAAGGGTTGCAAGTTCGAAACTCAGTCGAAGGAGTGCAAGTTTGAAACTCGTCGCTAGCTAGTCGGAGATGTCCATGGGTAAGGCACTTTACGGACACTGCCTGAACCCAGTGGGAATGATGGGTTCTACTAAATTGAAATAGCTATGGTAACCCGACGGTGGGCACGAGGTAATACGATTGCCTGTGTGTTAACCCCCTTGGTTTCCCCATTCACGGGAATAAAGATGAATATCCTATCCTATTCTTGAACGAAACACAACAGACCAAACTATAACAGACAGCTAGAGTTTACAAATATTGATTTTACCATCCAACCATGGCGTTTTGCATTTTAACCGCGCCAGCTCAACCCTCCCACTTAGCGGGTTATTGACAGGGAACAACTCAACCCTCCCATATACAAGCTTTACAAAACTGAAATCCAAACTTACTTTTTGAAAAAACTTTTCATGCTGACTCTCAAATCGACGATCGCAACGAATGAACGCGTCATTAACGGAACCGCAGTGCATTAATACGCATTATCGGTATATTATTACGTCATAATTACCCTGGGGCGATCGGCGAACGTGGCGGAGATGACGTCACACTGACGAGATGACGTAACTCGTCTTCTTCCCGAGAAGTCGTGGTCAGTCGACTGGAACGACGCTGTGGCGGGGCTGGAGGGGGTTTCCGTGACGTCACTGTGACGTAGAAGGAAGATTACAATGAAATGTTGAGCAGTAGGATACAATTATACAAACTATATTACATAGGTTGCTTTGACGCCGAGTAAAACGATTATATTATGATGTCATGAAAACAATGACATGATTGTGATGTCATGAAAACAATGACATGATTGTGATGTCATGAAAACAATCACACGATTGTGATGTCATGAAAACAATCACATAATTGTGATGTCATGAAAACAATGACGTGATTGTGATGTCATGAAAACAATGACATGATTGTGATGTCAAAACAAGATTGAAAACCCCGCAATTTAAGAAAAGACAAGAAAATGTCGTTTTGATTGATTAAGGAAGTGATTGATATTAGTGGTGGTTACCGCGCGTGCGACACGTCACACATATATGACCACTTTCAAATTATAAGGGTTAACCTCGCATATATTACTGGTTATTTATTATTCTTTTTGATAAGTTTCAAATATGTTTTGATAATAGAAGTACCGCTATGATGTTGGAACAAGAAATGTCGAAGTTTGACTTAATATTAGTGCAACGCCTTTCAGACGAAGGTTGCAGGTGCAAAACTGATCGCAAGCTGGTTGGTTGTGTCATTGGTTAAGACACTTAACGGACATTGCCTGAAACCAGCAGATAAATGGGTTCTACCAAATTGAAGGAACGTGTGAATTATAAAAAACACACTGCTATAGCTCCAGTAACCCGACGGTGGGCGCGAGGTGATCTGACAATTGCCCGTGTGTTAATCTCCTTGGTTTTCCCAATAACGGGATAAACGTGAATAAACTATCTTAAAACTTGTTGAAAACTTGCCTCGCTAGTTTAGCTTCTGGACCCAAGATCTATTCTTATTGGTTGCTGATTCCTTTATCGGGGAATTCCCCACAACAAAGTCCCAACTGATACGACCAACACGTAGAATTAAACAAAAAATAAAAAAAATCACAAATTCCATTCCATGTACTTCGTATTATAAACACAAGGCAATAAACTAACTTGGCAAACTCTTCGTCGACGATTGTCTGCTCACTGTAAACGATGACGTCGTTAATTGATTTGATGACGTATCCTCGTCTATATGTTGCGTCACCGACGGGACTCGGCTCGTTACGTCATCATCTGTCGACTCCTGAAGCACTAGCTGAGCTAAAAGGGGGGATATGACGTCATAATTAGCGATTCTGTTACCCCCAAGTTTGAAATACTCACGAGAATCGAACAGAAGCGAAACTTTCCCTTTCTTTTTCCGACTAAACTGTGGCATTTTCGAATAGTATTTCATGCAATTCTACAACTTTCTATTATTACTTCTCTCGACTGCTCTATAACGCTTTATTCTACGAAGTGACGTAACAAACAGATAGTCACGAAACAACTGAAGCGACTTCCGTTCTCGAATTGTGATCCAAGACACGTTGTTACGTCACGATTAAGTTTTAAAAACATCGAGACGTTTAAAATGAAGTTTAATTAGAAACGAATGCTTTAAACGCGCAATGAATCCTTAAATAACCTAATATTTGTGTCAATTAGGGATTATTTTCGATCAAAATCATCAAAAAAATTAGATTTGATAAACCGGGCGTGTTTTCCGTGATTACAATGTAACGTTGCTATCGTATAACACGAATAAGTGAATTTAAGCAGAATTACATAGCGTGAGAGTATGGCGCGCTTATAGGTGGAACTTACCTTGATCCAGCTTGGGCAACTTGGGTGGCAAGACGCGGATGAGGCGCTTAGAGGTGGCAGCAGATAATGATTGTGATTGACGGGTCGGTTTGATGGCGATTTGACTGGGTGTGGTGGTGCTGGTGTGGCGCTGGTGGACGAATATATCCTGTGGGGGGGAATCGCGCTTTTATTGGGAATACAAGGTTTATAAACTTTGATTAATAGACTCGGTCGTGTGGCCGAATGGTTAACACGCCCGATATATAGTATGTTTAAACAAAAATGGTCTTAGGGACGAGTACATAATGGGTTCGAAAACTTATAAATATCGGCGTCTTAACCATTAAGGCACACGACCGTTTTACAGTTTTTTTTGTTTTTTTTACCTAAGCTAAGGATCAAACCCAGGATGGGCTCGTCACCAAGACCGCTTTTGTATATAGTTGGTATAGGTATCGGTAGCGTTAACCATTCAGCCACGCGACCGTTTAATAGTTCAACCTTATTTGTACATTATTGCACTCTATAACGCCATCTCGCGTCCGAAAAAATGAACAAAATATTTAATTGGACGCTTTTACCGCTGGTGGTTTGAATGTTTTGATGCCAATCGTTCTTTATTTAAACAATCGCGTGAGAATCACACACGTGACGTAATACATGACGTAACTATTACCTGTATGTCATGTGACCTGAGCATTCTGGAAACCGGACGCCTGCGAAGCGTCGCGGTTTGCTTCGTGTCGTCATAATCGTCGTCCAAGGAATCCTCCAACGCCAGAACGCTGTCGAGTTTTCCTGGGTGGAGGAAATTTTTCAGGGGTGTTTTGAGGTTATTATGGGGTTTCACTGTAAAATGGTATAGATGGGGGTTCTTAAGGGGTCCAACCTTGAAATGGAACGGACGGGAGTTATTATGTCTTCCATCTTGAATATATGTGATGGGTGGATGGGGGTTTATTAGGGTCCGGTGGGGGTTATTATGGGGTTCCACCTTGAATATATTAGGTAGATAGGGGTTCTTAAGGGGTCCAACCTTGAAATGGAACAGGTGGGGATTATTATGGGGTCCAACCTTGAAATGGGGTGGGGGGTTATTATGTGGTTCTTCCTTGAAATAAAATATATGGGGTGGATAGTGACAACGCTCACCGATAGCGGAGCCAATGGAACCACTTCGTGAAAACTTCTCGCTGACAGCCGGGGTTAAATTGTGGGGAATCCCCGTTATGGGTTGCGTGACGTCGACGGAGGAACAAGTGGAGCATGACGCGACGCTTCTGACATCATCAGGGACAGGCTGATCTGGAACGAGATGGTTCCGGGTCAATGGTTTCTTATGATTCCGGGGTTTTATGTGGGGACATTATCGGATATTCATGTTTATCTCCGTGGATGGAAATAACCAAGAGGGTTAACACACCTTACATATGGGCAATCGTCAGATCACATTGCTCCCATCGTCGGGTTACCGGAGCTATTGCAGTGTGTTATGTATGATATACATGTTCCTTCAATTTGGTAGAACCCATTAAATCGCTGGGATTAGGCAATGTCTGTTAAGTGCCTCGCCCAAGGACACAACTGACTAGCTGGTGGAGAGTTTCGAACTTTCAACCTTTCAGACTATTAACCCTAAGACGACACACTAAACCACCAAGCTAAACATAGAAATCAAGTTATATTGAAAATCAAGTTATATTTGTTGGTTTATATGAAATACAAAATACCTATTAATTAACAAGATTACAATACCAGTTGCACAGTGCATATGCATTAGCAGAAACAGTTTGGCAAAATTGTTTTCTTTTTATTTCTAATAAAATAAGTTATTTTTAATGTAAACACAAAAAAACATGTTCCATTGTAAACTTATATGGGAAAACATGTGAACACAACAGTTGTGTTTATCTTGCCTTTAATAAAGAGTTGCTTGAGTTTGCGCATGGGATTTCGTCTTTTCACACCATTACCGTCGTTGCTAACCGTGTAACTACTTTTCTGTCGCCACATAATCAGCTATGTCTTGTATAACAGACCTACATATTAGCAAGCCCCATGAAAAGTGTTAAGATAAGTTGCTACAATAAATCTCCTTTTAGGCACTTGCTAAACTAGTAATTCAAATCAATTCGATTGTGGTACTGAGCAGTGCAATATCTCCGATAACCTGACTGAGAACATGTGCTGATGAGTATTGGTCGCTCTAACGCGCTCAACTAATTGTCCTGTTATAAACCTCAGGTACAACTTTCACACTAAGCTTTGTTAAGTTACAGGAACCTACAGTGAAGGTAATTGGATATCACTTATCAGGTTACCCCTGGAATGCTTTAAACAATGGTTATTTGAGAAGGGATTATTGTATAGTTCACAAACTAACTGTTCGCTGAGCAAAGCAGGGGGTGCTTTGCACTTGCACCATCTCACCAAAATCCCCGCCCCCCAATCCATTAGAAGGAAAACAACTCATGTCCTGTCATATGGGTGAAAGTGCTGATTTCCTGATAAAACTGTGTTGTTAATATGGGTTCTTACTAGTTTCTACATCACTTGGTTTCACTATTAAGCACAAACTCCCTTTTAGCAGCCATAACTTTGAAACTAAAATAAATTCAAACAGATTCTAACAGAAAACACCATCCAAACATGCACCTTACTAACTTGAGAATTAAAAGTTTCCAATCTAGTAACCTTCTATTCTTGCCTTGAATTTGACTCAACTAACTTACAGCGTGAATACATTTAAAGGTCGATAAGAGCACACTTAATGCTCAAGTGGACTTAACAAACTTCAACATGGATTAACGCACTGTTACCGCCTTTCGCTCTTAGTTTGGTGCAGAAACAGAAAGATTGGTGAATTAGTTGTCCATGCTTAGAATGGGGCAGAACATCCACCATAACCAAAGAAGAAAACCACATCTCCAGGATATTGTTTATTAGCCGTCAAACTTTACAATAATTTGAGGAATTTTTTTTCAAAAATAGTTACATGCAAATAAAGAAATATGTTGCTTGTTTGTTTTATTTATTTATTTGAATGAAAATGCGGGCCTAACTCTGACCCATTAGAGGAGCCACATGAAGCTGTATCAACTACGAACTTTTAAATCCAACTTAGGATTACAAAACAACCAGACTTATTGAACTTGCAATGAGAATACTTAGTATCAAGCTAATCTCACTACATTCATCCACCTCTGTGGAGTGAAGTGGCACAAATGATGTCATCACGACAAATGATGACATCACAACAAATGATGACATCACAACAAATGATGACATCACAACAAATGATGACATCACAACAATTGATGACCTCACCTCTGATAACAGCAACAACGTTCATACGCAGTGGATCTCCTGCTCGTCGGATGGTGTCCACAATCTCCCGATGTCCAACCGTGGATACGTCTGCATCATTGATCTGCAATATACAATGTGATGTTGTGATACACATTGTGATGTCATGATGTGTATTGTGCTGTCTTGATGCACATTGTGATGTCACGATGCACATTGTGATGTCACGATGCACATTGTGATGTCACGATGCACATTGTGATGTCACGATGCACATTGTGATGTCACGATGCACATTGTGATGTCACGATGCACATTGTGATGTCACGATGCACATTGTGATGTCACGATGCACATTGTGATGTCACGATGCACATTGTGATGTCACGATGCACATTGTGATGTCTAATATGAATTTAAACAGAATTAAGATTAACAGTAAAAAACGCAAAACCCCACAAAAAGAGAAGCCGACCCACCTTGAGAATGAAATCGCCGGAACGAAGTCCAGCTTGGTAAGCGTTGGTCCCTGGTTCGACAGATTCCAGGTATTGAAGCCCAGGTTGGGAGGGGGAGGGGGTGAACTTTCCTATCGGACCATCCGCTGAAATATTTATGTGGAGATTTAAAGTTTTTGAATCTACCTTATGGTATTTTGTAGCAAATTTGACAACATTAACGGGTTATGCAATGTTTGATTTCTTATCAAGTTTAATTCATAATTTTTGACCATTCTTAATGCAATTTATTACGGGGGGGGGGGTATTTGGGTGTAATACAATCCATTTCGGGGTATTTGGGGGTAATACAATCCATTTCGGGGTATTTGGGGGTAATACAATCCATTTCGGGGTATTTGGGGGTAATACAATCCACTTACATTTAGCTCCACGTAAAACGAACCCATATCCATCGGCACCTCGGCTAATTGTGACATCACGGCATATATGGGAAATCCCCACTTGTGATGTAGGGATGACATCACTCTCGGCTTGATGTTGATTGGTTGCATGCATATCGGGAGGAATTATGTCTCTGCAAGTTTGGTGCGTTAATATACAACCACAATATCATTTATTAGTGGATAATTTATGTTTATTTATTTTATATAATTTAAAGAAATAGAAACTAACCTTTTAACGGAATCTGTTTCGGAACGGCTGTCGATACTAATTTGGTCGTAACTATCATCTGAGGAAAGTTGTATTATGAAGCGAACAATACAATCCCCACTAGTTATATTATGTTGCTTTAAAACCCAGCACTCAATGGGTAAACAGCAACGCACTCTTACACACCACAATTACATAGTAAAAAAGCATTAGTTGAGAGGTTAACTATATAAACTTCATCCAAATCTATTATGGACCGTGCTTCCTATAGAAAATATAGTAAACTATAGACCATGGGTCGGCAACCTTTTGAATGCAGTGTGCCAGGTTATTAAATATACCATAATGAAAGCAACTTTGCGTGCCAACTATTGGTTTGAACAGTTTGCATAATCAAGTATCTAATTTGAATATTGGTAATTAAGACTGTTGATTTGCATGCTTTACGAGTTTTAAAACTGTTTATTTTGTGCAGCGTGAACAGTTAGAGTTTCAATGCTTATACTATAGATTTTATGCGTTAAATCACGTGGCATGCCATGAAACAACCTCTCAAATGCCAGGTGTTAGTTACCCCTGCTATAGCCCATATATTCAACTATAGACCATATATTCAACTATAGACCATATATTCAACTATAGACCATATAGTCAACTATAGACCATATAGTCAACTATAGACCATATAGTCAACTATAGACCATATAGTCAACTATAGACCATATAGTCAACTATAGACCATATAGTCAACTATAGGCCATATAGTCAGCTATAGACCATATAGTCAACTATAGACCATATAGTCAACTATAGACCATATAGTCAACTATAGGCCATATAGTCAGCTATAGACCATATTTCCAAATTTAATGCCTGGGTCAGCAGGTAATCAGTTGTGCAAATTCAAAAAGTGGTTTTGACCTTATATACTCAGACACGTTAACAAGGGGCTGGGGGTATTGAACTCACAATTATTCCTTGGTCTCCGTAGTTTGACTCCTTGCACGCAGTTCAATGGAAATCTTCCACTAACCTCCCCCACGGTACCAATCCCGTATCCGTCCGATACTTCTTTGCTACTCACTGGAAGAAGGGTAAAGTGATTATGGTTAGGTAAAGAAAGTTATAGGCAAAAAGTCACATAAATTTTAAAAAATTGTCTAAATTTTAAAAACCAGACAAATATAAAAAAGTCACACAAATATGAAAAAGTCACACAAACATAAACTGACTGTGTCTACATTATAATTTAGTAATTTTTCCACCCTGCCTTTACACACACAATTTCTTAGCTTTTAAGTGAAAGTAAACCATATTCAACATTGTTCATTTAATCTTTGCGAATTTCAGGCTCTATTAAAAGTCAAAAACATGGTAAGCTACTAAGGAATTATTGAAATTGGCGCCAGTCACTAACCACATTAACACGAAGTGAGAAAAACAAAATCTGAATATAAATGCTCAATATCAGCTGACAGGCTACGATCCTGTTTTATGTCCTTACTGAATAAAACTTAATGATCTAAAATGATAAAATACAGACAATTTTACCAATCAATAAACCACTTTTACAGGAGATTTTTAGCTACCAGTACAATTTAAATCTATTTTCTGTAGTTCTTTTTTCTTTATTTTAATACTTTTGTCCGGTATAAAAGGACCGAAAACCTAGAGACTTAAATCTATATTATTTGAAACTTTTTCAAGTAAAAATGTCTTTTAATTTTGCTTAAGCAAGCTATTCCTACCACCTAGCACAGATTGTTGAACACCAAAAGAAATTTAAGAAATTTACACAAAATAAATCTGAAAATAATTTGAACAAAAATGACATTTGAACCAAATTACCTTAAATATGAAATTGTTTAAACCAGTTTACTGTATATAAAAACGACCTGGGTAACAGCATAAGATACCTGATATAAAATACAACAAAACTCAGTGAATATATCAACAAACTCTTTTGTTACGGCCGACTTGAGCTATTCAGCTGTGTTTATCTAATCTATTGTTACATCATACTTTCTTTACTATTGGAATCCTGTACAATGGATTTGGAACATACGATGAAATAATGAGAATTATAACAAGCAATAGATGACATCACAAAATATAAAACCATGCGCGATATAGCAAAAAATAAACCATTAAAAAAATCATGAATTTTAAATGAAAATAATTAAAACCAAACTCGATTAAAAGATGTAATTTTGCGAAATACTAATTCCTACGTACAGTATCAAGAAATAATCTAATATGTCAGGCTGATAAAGTTTTAAATGAAAATAGGATTATGACAAAGTAATAATCCTACAATTATACACGCAGTAAGTTAGGTAATCAGGCATTATGATCACAACCAACTTCATCTATGGGTTGTTGTGCAGAATGGTACAATACATAGTCACTTATACCCAGGGAAGTCACCACAAATATTAAACAGACTTTGGATTAAAACGCTTAAAGAAAGAAATGATCACAACCAGTTCTGTAGATGATACCAAGCATGTAAAGTATGGTTGCTATGTTTACAACTGTTAAATCCTGGGGGTTTTTGATGAACATGAAACTTTATGTACACATCATCGTGTAAAACATCAATTTATAATAAAATAGCTTGAAATGAATGGTGGCTACTGTGCAACAATTTATGCTCAAGTGGTATCTTATCAAGTTCTTTCATAAGGTGTTTTTAACTTCTGACATCACAATGGACAACGAAGCAAAAGAAGTTTTGTTGAAATAATTGGTCTCTCGCGATGAACTTACATAATGCTGTATACAGAGATTTAGTTTCTACTGCAAATATAACTTACTAAATGCAAATATAACTTATAACACTAATGTGTTGTAATTGTTATGTGCTGTAATACCATTGGGCTGTAATATTAATATGCTGTAATACAGTGTGTTTTAATACAGTTGGTGTAATACAGTGCGCTGTAATACAGTGTGTTGTAATGCTATTACAAAGTCTACATTCAGACAGTACAATATCGAACCTGACCAAGTAAAACCAAATACAAGACGTTTGTATGCAACGTTAGAAAATCATACGAATTTATCTAATTGTAACAACACGACTTATTCTATCTAGCTGACCAATCTGACCAATCAAGTTTAAAAATCAAACTAAATCAATTCGGACACATCTTCTTAATACATAGAACTCCAACACTTCACTCCTATATAAACATAACACGAGTCTGTTTAAAATAACACAAGCCACATTCAGTGTTATGAATAATTTATACGCTTTAGGGACCGGGTATTATATTAAGCATACGCTATTATTGATTGATCAGTTAAAAATTAACATTAAAAATAAACAACACAAAATCATTGTGCTAAGACTAAGATTTGTTATGTAAATTTGTACAAAAATCTACCTTAAAAGCCCTCCACCTGTCTATCTGCTCCACAATTCCTAACTATAAAACGTCATATTCTACTGTGTGATAGCAACAATGAAAATAATAGTCGACTCAATTGCGTGGATCCCGGCATTTAAGTTAAATTAATAGCCACAGGCCATGACATTATGATGTCATAAGTGGCGTTTAAGTGTAACAAGAAAGTGATATTTAGCCAGAAAATGACAACACAATCACGATTGTGATGTTACAATTCAGAATATACCTCAATCTACCCCTCCCTAGCTACCCACACCTACATCATGAAGCACAAAAAGCTATTCCAGTTAAAGCAAAAATCCACTATCATTACTTCACTAATAAAGGTAAGGCAAAAGGAATCAAAAATGCTGCCTAAATCGAACTAACCTTGATAAGAAAATCAATGATTATGTTTGCTGATCAAATCTGTTAGTTTTGCAAATCTTAGCTTCAATAATTACTTTGCAATATAAAATCGCCAATTAAAAGATATTTATTAATAGCTTAATAAACAAACAACATATGATTCGAGAAGGTAAATAATAAAACGAAAGTGGTATCACGAGGTTTACCAGTTGCAATATTTCTACGTCGATTATATTATTTGCCTCTCTATGTATGCCAAGATGGCAGACAGAATTTGGAGATTAGAAATAAAAAAAGAAACAAAACAAATATTTAACTGATAGGGACGTCCTTATCTCTATCAGTCTGGTTTCTATAATTATTTTAAAATCAATAATTTTAAATGTAGAATTTTGAACCGAGTTCTAGTTTGATAGAAAATATAATTACATGTATGTTTCATAAAAAAATTTCATTTTTAATTAAAACTAGTAATTTTTGAAAAAAACAAATTCTTTCACATTTTCTACCTTTAAATTGAAGTTTTAGAAAAAAAATCATATTGTTCTACTATATGCACCTAATTTCGAATTGCTAGAATAAAAAAAAGCATTTCCTTAGAATTCAAATCTTAGTTCTGAAATGGACTGCCTAACTAATTATAGGATAGGATATTCATTTTTACCCCTGTGATTGGGAAAACTAAGGGAGTTAACACACGGGCAATCGTCAGATCACCTCGCGCCCATCGTCGGGTTACCGGAGCTATTGCAGTGTGTTGTGTGTGATATATACGGTCTTTCAATTTGGTAGAACCCATTAATCCGCTGGGTTCAGGCAATGTCCGTAAAGTGCCTTGCCCAAGGACACAACCGACTAGCTAGTGACCAGTTGCGCACCTGCAACCTTTCGATTAAAAGGCTACGCACTTAACCGTTAGACTATTAGGCCGGACGATTGAACATATGAAATTGTCTTTGAATGTTGTTAATTTATTTTAGTCTAAAAACATTGTTTCTGAAAAGTATATTTAAATCATTTTCCCACTGTCTTTTCAGGTATAATCACAATGATAGGGAAATCACCCACCCGTCACCCGGTCACCCAGCTTCAGACTGACTTCCCCAGGCAATTGAGCCTCGTAATCCCGGCAAGCAATGAACAAGATATCGGTGGATACATCCTCCCTTCCAACACAGGGTTCTATGGGGGGTTCTGCGGGAATATGGGGTCAGAAATACTTGGGTTTAAAATAAAAAAACAAACTATTGGGAATTTCCTAGAATGGTGACTATATGTAATATTGACCATGTTTACAGAAAGTGTCAGTTTTAAGTGTAAATAATGTTTTTGTTTACAAAGTGTCGAATTACAAATTGTTCTTTAAATGGCAGATGTAAGTAACACTGGTAATGGGTTAAGGTCAGTCACGGGCGGGTCTACTTAAGAAAGGAACTAAGTCACCTGAAATTCGAAACTTGATTGTCCCATTGTAAAAGGTAATTTAAACTTTAAAGATATAGTTTTGACTAAAATTAACAAATAGTCAAAAAATGTCATTTTGTGTAAAAATCACTTTCAGAAATAAATAATACAAGATTAGTAAATATTACATAATTAAAGGGGAAACTTTGTATCTTGTTTAATGAAGTCAAAGACCAAATATCTTTTTTCTCACCAATTTGTGGTGGAAGGTCCGTCGTGAGGTTTCGTACATGCTGCAATGCAACCGGTGGGGCATGACGTTGCTTTGTGATGTCATTAGCTTTTATTGTTACATCATGATGACTGACATCACTGTGAGGTAGAGTGGCGTTTGGGGGGAGGAAGGTGTCGTATCTGGGGAGCGGGGTTGTAGAATTTGAAATATGCAAAAAAGGGCTATATTATACATCAGTGGTTCCTGCGCACTAGAGTCTTTCCGGTTGTATGCGACTAACTTAGCATATATATCAATTTGTAAAAACTTTCAACTTTTAAAACTTTCAAATTTGAGTTATTTGCAATGCATTTTATTTAGCTTTAATATGAGGTTTCGAAGGTTTAAGACGTTTTTTTAACCTGTTTGGGGGTATACCACTAGGCGAAGGAAGAACCCCAATCTATATCAACATCTTTAAACACCCAATTTAACTTGGGTGGTGGGTGAACAATATTCAAAAGCTTAAAATGGCACGAGAGGAATCACTGTTATGCATGATAACGACGATTATGACATCATAAGCACCTTCTGATTGGGCCTGGACGACTGACCACTAGAGGTTCTGTATCCTGAACTCTCAAAACAGGGACTTTCCCTGATAAACGTAGAGTGGATAGGAGCTGTGGGGTGAACCTATACGACCTCCCTCGTCTTTGTGACATCACAGTTGGTTTTGTCACTCAATCATAACTTCTAATAACTATCTTCTGTTTCAAACGTTACAACTTAGTAGTATCACAATAGACCTGAATTTGTCTATCTTGGTGGCTGTGTTGATTACTACATGATATCCTCATCACTAATGCTTAATGATAATTTCCTGTCACCTTTATCCACTGAAAACCGTTCGATTTTACTACTTGCTTTTATATGATCGCTGTAAAATGTTGGAGAAGTTTTGTTTTTACGCAGCTTACGTTTAATACAATCATTTCATACACAATGTTAAGAGCTGGCTACAGGTTAATGCGAACCCTGCCTAAAACCGTAACATCTTACTTACAATACATCTGATACCAAATCAACAAGATCTGCAACAACCTGGCACTAAACCATGCATCAACTTGACAGAACTCACTTCAGACACAACAGGACCAGACTTACACTCTCTAATCCTTGAGAACTGATCGTTTAAATTATTAATTAGAAAATCGAAGAATCAATGGATGGAAGAAAATGACAAACTTTCTTGATTATTTAGTTTCATAATGTTGTTGTAGGTGGTGGGGTTGGAGAATGTAATGTGTATTCTTCTACAACATTGCCTCAAATGATTCAACATTGCCTCAAATGATTCAACATTGTCTCAAATGCTTCAACATTGGGTTGCATGCTACAGCAGTGCCTCAAGTGCAAAAGTCAAATTTACACTGTTGATTTAAATTCTGCTTTTTACTGTCAAGCTAATCAACTAAAAAAATGCATTTCAGCACGAGACACCAAAGTGCCAATCTCGAGGTTCGGAAATATGACCCCCTTTCGGTCCGCCGGGGCGGCGCGAACATCACCCCGCTTCAGAACGGCCTTCGCCTATCCCTTAGGGTCGACTGACCCATGTTCAACTGCTGTTCACATGGAACCCTTCTCCACTTCGGCCTTCAAAGTTCTCATTTGAATATTTGCTACTACCACCAAGATCTGCACCATCGGCTGCTCCAACACAAAGCAATCATGGGATAGAGTTTTTGAACACATTGCTGTCAAATATTGCTACCATATCAGCTTCTTAATATACTACCTCATTACTATACCATTCTTGCTACTACACCACCTCGCTAGTTGCTACAATGCCACCCTAACTACTGTCCCACTTCTACAGTGCAGAAGTAAAGTAGCCATTTTACAGACCCTCGTTAATATTCCACTATTGTTACTATACCAATCCCATTACAATACCACTTTACCTTAGTCCCGACGGGTGGCATAGTAATGAGGTTTAACTGTATTTATAATAAGTTGAACCCCATACAAGTGGTCTGCTGTTGTTATGGCAATACTGTTGGTTTAGATAAGTCATAAACATCATATAAAATGGGGGAAACACCTGTGAGTTGAATTCGAAGAGTTGGGTTTTGAAAAGGAGGTTCCAACCACGGGGCGCTGGGGTTTCCCCTAGAAAGAGAGTAAAATCATAGAAAACATAT
This sequence comes from Ciona savignyi, assembly GCA_000149265.1. NCBI lineage: Eukaryota > Metazoa > Chordata > Ascidiacea > Phlebobranchia > Cionidae > Ciona > Ciona savignyi. Next base: position 225,409 of record CH002761.1, read on the forward strand.
TTTAAGTAGTAGTGACTGTATTAAATATCAGACATAGAATTTAATAAATAGTTAAATATTAATCGCAAAAAGTTAAATATTATTTTGGAACAACTTATTTTTTTTTTATATAAGTTAACAGCTAGTCACATTTAAACTAGCGATTACTATTATGACAATCATTTTTCATCAAACTGACTATTTGGTTGGTAATTGTTCTTGTGTGTCTACAGGCAATACTGAATCTAAGTAGAACTGGGCAAAATCTTTACGTGGTAATTTTTTAAGAAACACCCATTCCTACTAAAAAATTCTATATTTTACAGAAGCTAATTTGACGAATGTTTAAGACTAAGGACACTTTATGGAATCTGCAGTTTCCATTTAATAATCTATAAAAAGCAAAAATTAACACATTTAACTTACCATTGTTAGAACACAAATTTGCTTTTAAATTATATTTAAACTTCAATTTACAAAAAGTATTACCATACAAGTCATTAAAAAGTTTTAAAATTTCAAGATATTGCAAAAAATCTTTTGTAAAATCATTTAAAAAATCATTTAAACTTGTCTACTAGTGCCCTGCTACTAAATGAAAGTAAAGTAGTAGTTCCACAATAAGCCAATTGAAATGAAAGTTGAATTTCAAACAGCCATTGTCAATATTTGTGCTTTGTTATGTGTTTAGCGGCAGACAGGAATTTCAATGGTGGCAAGTCTAATTGATTTGTTTGACAAAGAAGATAGAATGGTTTGTTTGTTTATATTAATCATTTTAAAAATATTTGGTTTCAAATTTCTTTGTGGAAGATATTTAAAAAGAAAGTTGACAATGAATTTCTTGTTTGGTTGATATGCTTATTGGCTTTGTAGCCCAGAGGTGGGTGGGTCAAATCCTACTCCTGACATGTTAGTTGTGACCAAGAGCAAGACACGTATTGAACTTTGTCTATAAAGCCATATACTTGGTTTATTGGTATGAACTCTACTATAGTATTGTCTATCTGTGATTCAACACACTGTAATAGCTGTATTATCAAAGTAATTAGGAGTTATTTGAGCATTGCTATGTTACAATGTCCTTGTATTATCCCACAAACTTGAAACCTAAACAATCCTACCTATGATTATTCTATTTTTTTGACAATTTCTGAAAAAGTAAATAATATTTTAAAGCAAAAGTAAAAAAATTAAAGTGAATAATATTTGTATCCGATTATTATTTAATAACATCATACTCACTTTCTGTAGACTTGCTGCTGACACCGTGTGGCGACGTGAAATTACTATTTCATCCATCGGAGGCACCAGAGAGTCGCATTCAATCGGGGTCACAGCAGTGATGGGTGAATTTGCAGTTTGTGTGAGTAGCGGGTGGCCTGGGGTGGGTGAAGGTAAGGGGGTAATTGGGAGTACCTGGTACTGTATCTGGGGTTTGACGTCGTCCAAAATAAATAGTGATTTAATATATTATATCTGGGTATCATAGCCTGGCTGTCCATAATGGTAAGTTTTGTTACAAAAGGAAAATGGTGATATATATATAAGGTGAGTTAATATATATATATATATAAAAAAACTCTTTTGACGGTAGTTTTTCTTTGCATGTACACAGGTTATTGTGATGTAACAACAGCAGATACATTATGTGTGCGGAGAATGTGGATTTGGGGGGAAGAATGAGGAATTGTGATGTAACAATCCCCATCAAGTTGAGGTTTCTTTGTTCACGACAGAATGAAACACGATTATGAGGTCATAGGCATGCGTTCTACACACACTGAGTCAATGAATACATACCAACGCAAACAACCATAAAACTATACAACGTGTATTTTGACGATCAATCACGCATATTTGAAGTTTCAACTAAAATTCCGAAATAAATCATAATATTCTGAAAGAGGAAGAATCTTGACGAAGAACTTTTTAAAATGGTTTTGACAGGACTTTTAGAAGTAGGATTTGCATTATGTTAATAAAATCTGTTTAAGACATCATACTTACCAGTGGTGTCACATGATACATCCTTTATTAGTTGAGCGAGATTGACATTTCCTGCGACAATTGCCACCTGAAGAGGGGGGTTGTAACAATTACACAAATTTATCATAAAATTATCTAATAAATGGTTGGTCGTGTGGCCGAATAGTTAACACGATCGATGCATACACCACAATCTCTACAAAAACGATCTTAGTGATGAGTTACAAACTCATGGGTTTACTTAGGCCAATTTAAAAAAAAATAAAATAGAAAGATTAATTACGAAATCCTAGAAAAAATTAAAAATTTCAAGAAGAAAATTAAGGTAAAGTATTAACAAAATCTAACAGAGTAAAATATTAGTGCCATACTGAGGGCATAAGCTATTCTGATAAAAGATAGTGTTATGATGTCCTGCCCATTTACTGGTTTCCATATTATTTAAATGTAGTTTATCCAGGTTGTGAAGAAACAGCTCACCTGATAAGCATCTTGGTTGGCGAAGTTGCAAATAGATGGGTCTGCTCCATGCTTCAGCAGCCGCACCAAACACATCTCCTGGTTGTATAATGCACATACGTGGAGGGCAGTGTTTCCAGTCGCATTTTGTTTGTTCAATAATTTCTGGTCATCACTGGCCTCAAGTAATAATTCAAGTTGCGCAATCCGACCGTATCGACAAACCTGGGAGAAAATACTTGGTCAATGTGTATTATGAGGGTGCAGTTGAGTGATCGAACGGTTATGCGACCGATACATACAAAGATTTCAATATAAAAAACGGTTTTGGTAATGAGCCCATCGCTGGTTCAAACCTTACCCTCCCTCCCTCCCTAAAAATGTGTTTCATGAGACCATAGATTTCATGGTAAACATTTTTTTTTTGGCCGGTGTTAAATTTCGAACTCATTCCATTTTTTTGTACATAATTGGTATATGTATCAGTTGCGTCAAGCATTCAGCCACAGTATCGTATTTTTTTTAACGATCCTCAAATTATCAAAACGACAACGGTCAATAATTACCTGTCAAATATTTCGTTAGTTGGCGAGCGAGAACAGTTACGCGTATTCTCTAATACCTCGATATTAGGATCAATTTTATCACATCAAAGCAACAATGGTCATGTGTGAGGTCCCGTTTATTTTAGGACCATATTTTGTCCCTCATTTCTGTTCATTAGACATAACGCAGTAGAACAAAACGATAATACAGCATTACAACAAAACTATGTGACATCCGACCACATTACATTTTTTTGTACATAATTGGTATACGTTTCTGTTGCGTTTAAAAGCATTCAGCTTCACGAATGTGTTTTTTTCCTTATTTTTGTTCATTAGACATAACACAGTAAAACAACACGATAATAAAGCAAAACAATACGTCACACAACCATATTCTAATGGTGACATCAAGTAAACTACCCCACCTGGTGCAGCATCGTCCATCCTTGCGCATCCACGCACGTCAGCTTGGATCCGGCTTGCACGAGTGCGCCGATGCACCCCAACCCGGCATCGAGGAGGCAACAGTGGTACAATGGGGTGAGCTCTCGACCATCTAACCCTTCCGGGGATG
>CH002761.1:231504-241904 GCA_000149265.1 Ciona savignyi
CATAACTTATCAGGGTATGTATCTATGAGTTATGATAACAATATGACACTGTGTGCTTGGGAGATCGAATGTTTGATACAAATTTGAATGATTTCCTTTTACAACACAAAATCACCATCAACAGTTTGTATTAACAATATGGCACTTATATTTGTAAGCCAGAAAGCTAGCTTTAATGCAAGTTTAAATGATTTTAAATTGTAACTTTTTACCACCACATAAAACCACAACAGATATAAATGGAAAACGGCAATACAATATTTGCGACTTGCAAAGATAGAAATTTAAAATGTTTTACTTAATCTGTAGTATAATATTAATACAGTATTTTCTATTCATTCAAATATAATAGACTAATTAAACTAAATATATGAATTAATGCACTTGATATTAATTGCGGTAATTCCAATGTGAATCATTTAATTTGGGTATTATCTTGTCTTTATGATGTCATACAAGTTTAATTACGGTATAGATTTGAATGCGAGATCAACAATCATGACATTATCCATAAATATAAAATATTTCCATATTATTTTGGTGCAATATGAATATTACATTATCAACAGATCAAGGTGGTAAGGTGGGTAAGCAAAGTAATGCTACACACATCAATATAGCATTAACAGATTTATTCTTGACATTTTTTCTCTTTTTATTTATTAATTTCCTTTTTTATTTAAGACAGCGTTGCCCAATCAGTTTTAACTTACGGGCGACTTGACAAAATCATGACAGCTTGCGGACCACTTTTAAAAAAGTGATAAAAAAAACAACATATTCACAAGTTTAATAAATAAAAACAGCAAATGAAATGCTTTATTTGTTCTAAATTAAATTAGTGACTGTAACATAAATTAAAATTAAATCAATACTGTGAAAGCTCTCGGGTCAAAAAAACTTGGCCTACAGTTGTACCATGCAGATTCAAGCTGATTAATACATCTTCAGATTGACCCTTGGGTCAGCTTTGTGAGCCATTGATTTATGTCGCCCCATTTTATTGTGTGAAAATTAAAAATACAAGGATCTTTCAATAATTAATGATACAAATAAAAAGAAATTAGTACGTTTTAGTGCACGGAATTATTAATTTTGCATCAGTATAACCCTCAGGTTACAAATCATGGGCTTACGGTGATTGTTTTTATAAATATTAGTGTTATAGTGACATCCTGCGATCACAAATTTATAATCGATTTAACAGACGTTAAATCTGTTAAATGCAAACCGACGCTTACAGAAACAGAGACTCCAAACTACTTTCGTTAGAACTTTTACGATTATTACCGCAGCTGTTTGTTACTTGAACTATTTTAGTTAATTTCACTTTGGATTTAGAGCGCTTGTGTAAAGAATAATCTTGTATGAAACAACTTGCAATGACAACCGAAATGTACTCAGAAATAATAACAATTTACCATGCAACTGATGCTTTATTATTCGCCAATACAATTGATTTTAGCAAACTACTGTTAAGTGTTGATACACTAGACCACAGCTGTCAAGTTGATGTCATTTACACAGGAAGAAATAGTTGGAGAAAATTTGAAAGTGGTAAATGCAAATTTAGTGCTTTAGATGTGACCTTGTCCATTATGGACTATATAACACCAGTTGACAATGTAACAGTAGGAACTTCTCAATAATACACTGTAATATCTATCATGATCAGACTGTGGACACGAGGTGATCTGATATATGCCGAATAATGCTTCTTGTGTTTTCCCAATCCAGGGTTACACATAAATATAGTATACTTCTGTCTTGATTTTAGGTGATTTTGCCAGTCTACAAAATATTAAAAAAAATGTCCCCTTTTTTTCACAGGGCCCCGCTCATGACTAAAATGGATAGCATATACCATTTATTTTTTAAATATAAAACTGTTCATAAACTAATTAATGTAGATTTTATCATGGTAAAACCTAAAGGCATAAGCCGCATGTATTTTTAGTCCCACCCAAATCGTGTCCAACCTTAATTCAGATTAAAAAGGTGTGACTAACCTTAAAGGATAGTGATATGTAAGTCAGAAATAAGTTACATGGTGTTCAGCGTATCAATTCATGTTTTGTTTGTATTTCTATCTTAATAGATGCAAAAATACAACAATTTCCCTTTTTTGCTAAATCCTACCTAATATTTATGGCTCATTTAGCTTATTTCGGGACTAAGTTTAGCTTCCATGCCTTATACAGCGGATAATGGGAAATAAACTGAATCAGTTTCATTCTTTTATCATAAAATGACCAATTCTTCTAATTTCAAAAGGCTAACAGCCTTAAAAGCGACATATATTAAATAATTTGTTTTTGATAATATATTACAATAATGTTCTTTAAAAATTCTTTATTAAAAGTATCCTATAAAATGCATTAAAATATGTGTCAAACAAATAATATGTTGCATGTCTGATTTCTTAATCTTAATTTAAAATAGGAGGGTGTAATACTTTTAAACGTCATTTTAAAATCGTCATTTTCATACCAGTATTTATTTAGATGAGTATGACATAAAATTAAACATTTCTGGGTAATGTTATAACAGGAACCCATAGGTAACATTCATGTTTAAATTGATCACTGTGATTCAAGACTAAGGAATTAAAAACCTCAAAGCCATTAAGTTTTTATGGGCCTAACCATTTTCCAATCTTCAATAAATAATTTAAAAAGATAAGAGCTTTAAGCAAAACATACAATTGATATGTTCTAGCATTACTATTACATGTTATACTGGGAGTGGCACACAGTGTAATACATGTAAGTGAGAATTAAAACTATCATCACATAAATTGATTCATCACTTGACATTTGATTAATCCAAGGTGAAAGGTCACTAAATCAGGTTAAACCGGTTTTCAATTATGACATCATTATAGCCATTGTCAGATGGTAGAATAAAGCAGATGATAAATAAGTCTTATTTCAAATTAAAAATAAGTCGCTGTGTGTTTAAACAAACCTTTAACCCATAAGTTTGTCCAAATGTTAAAGGTGACAAAATAGCTTAGGGCTTAAAATATTTTAATCAATTTTTGACATTGATATAAATGCAGGATTATAGCTATAATCTGATGCACTGAAAGTATACCAGTATGGCCACAGTAATAATCTTTACATTGATATGTGATAGTAACGTATAATCACAACCAAAATCATTAATTGCAAATTGCACGTTGTATGTTGCATGTGGATATTAGTGATATTAACAGATCACAGTAATACATCACCTTAATTCTAACCTCCATAAGATATGTTATAATGGGTGCGACATGCTAAGCTCATGCTTTACACAAGTAGCTTTATGATAACATACACAGATAATGCCATCGAAGGTAGCTGACATAAAAACTATAAATTTAAATAACAAAACTTGGAAAAAGAATCAAAGTGTTTGGGTTGGAGGTCAAAAAGACTTTCCTTTTAGTATGTTGGCCAATTATTTAAGAATATTTACCCAATTTTTAAAGCTAACAGTAGGTAAAAATAAAGTCTTAAACAATAATAAACTTTGGTTTAAATATACATCAGTATTATACCTTTGGCTCATTTAATTCATTTTTTTCTATTAGTACCGATTAAAGCAAGCCGATATACACAATAGGATGAACACTGTTGCCCTTGTTATGCCAGGGTTTTTCCCTTTTAGGTAAAACTCATTTGCGTAACCACATTACTGTCATGCATGCTGATAGTGGAATGTTACAAGGCTACTATTGACACCATTTACAATGTTATGAAGTGTCCACTGCTTTATATACAAAGCATTAACCATGGCCACCACACAACACAATTGCAGTGATATCCATGTAAACCAACAGTTTGTGATAGGTAGGACTTAAACCCCTAATTTGTTGGCTGTTGGAATGTGAAAAAAAGAGTGTGTGACCTTCCAATATTCAAGTGGTTTCCTGACTTTTGAATAGATTGTTTACCAATACCTTTGTTAGCTAACCTGCCAAAAATGCTTTATTTATCAATATATTTTTAAATTTTGACTCAACAAAATCTAAGCTTTTAACAAGCAAATTGGATAGCATGTCAGATTCAAAGTATTCTATTTTTGTGGCTATTATGATTTATATGATATTATAATGGGAGATCTGTGACATCACAATGCTTGACAAAAGTGGAAACCATAATCTAGAATCTAAAATTTAAGTACATAATGGATTTGAGAGGTAGAGTTTCCAAGACTCACTAACACCACATTCCTTAAATTGTGTTGTCGTGGAAGCAGACTTAATGTAAGTTCAACCGGTGAACCATACAACCATGTGCATAACACACTACAAACAAACATATCAGGCCACTTTTCACATGGGGAACACACCAATGGATTGCAATGAATTAAGAAAATACTATTTTTAAAACGAAAATGTTTGTTAAGTTGTGCTTGTGTTAATATGACATCATATGTGTGAATGTGACATCACAAATACGCCAATGTGCTGATGGTTATGATGCAAACAAAGAAATTTAGACTTTTAATGAGAAAATCATAAAACAACATTTTAATTAATTTAAATCCATTTTACAATGTAAACTATAACTTGAACAGGATTGTTGTAAATACAGCAAGAATGTAAAAGAAGTCACTGGTATTTTGTATATTTATGTGGTAAAAGGGGTATCTTATGCACACAGACGGATTAAATGTTTTAAATATTGAAATTAATTTAAGTTTGAAACGTCCTGTCCAGTAAACCAATGTTTTCATTTGTGGTTAAAGAACTATATTATTCCCTGATTATAGGTTAATTTAAATAATACAAAAAGTAAGGACTTTAATCTTTAAATGTTAATTTAACACATTTGGAACATTTTGCTTAAAGCAAAGCAAAAATTAAATGAGGTTAACATTTTGAATAAACATAAACATGCATTTATCACAATAGGCAAAGTATTAAGAGACAATTCACAAGTGTTAAGCTAGAAGTTTACGCTTTTCTCACAAAAACCACATTTTAAGCTTCTCTTGTTAATTCCAAACTTGCCTAGAGCATAACCTTGATGTGAAGTATTTATTCCCGTGAGCCACATTCTCTTAGTCCCAAGCATATTTGTACATGAATCAACTTTGATAAGAACAACCCAATGAGTTAAAACTGGCATAAATCATAATTGTGTTGTGTCATTTCTCCAATAAGGACATGAATAATGTATCTTCCAAACATAAATGAGAAACAAAAAACCAACTAAAGTAATTGTTATGAAAATTAGTTAATTCCTACCCCTCTAGTAATACGTGCAGGTTTCCAGACAGTTATTCTGTGCACTGTAATCATCCGTGCCCTGTAATCATGCCCACATGTGTGTTAAAATCATTTACTTTGGTATGTAACATTCTTTGCGTGCATTTTGTGCTATATAACCCGACGTGTTTCGCTTTAATTTTATTCACTACCAAGTACCTTGAATACAAGAATACAACAGTAATAAACTTAACAATCTATAGAAATTGCACTAGATTTGACCAGACATCAAAAAGAGCACACACAGGTAATAAAGCTGTAAACAATGTATACATAAGCGTGGTTAAATTTGACAATAAAGCCACTGAATATACAGCATGGTAATAAAAGTTGCTGCAGGCAAACATAATAAATTACAGTTGTCAGAGCAAACATTTGCTTTTAGCACACCTCCACTTACAACCTTGTAAAACACTGTCCTATTTATGCAACGGGGTGATAAAATAATAAAGTGTCAGTGTGTAATTATTTAACGTGACTTGAATTTCAACCCCTTTAGAAAATCAATTCTTTAATTAATTTTTTAATTCTTAAGGTTTATTTAAAAACCGTAGAAATCCCTAATACCCTGAAGTATAAAGGTCAGACTATACTGGGTACGACAAAATGTTTATAAACAAGTATGTTTCTAATCCTGTATGAACCATGTACATATGGTCCATATGTACATGGTATATCACTGGAATCATCTCAAAATACATTTGCGCACATATTGGGAAATAATCTTTTATGAGATATTTGTCTTAAAATGTTCTGTTTAATTTAATGTAAAGAAATCGGTTTCATCTTTCCGAACAAGACTATTTCAATCAATTTGTTTAAAATTCACCCATCCATCCCAAGACTTAAAGTAAAACAACAACTTTGGACATTACCTTGTGATAAATGGAAGGCAATGAGTAGTTTATGCTTCAGCAAAAATTAGTTTTTAAAAATTTTAGGATTTCAAAGAAAACTTGACTTGGAATATGGAAAAAAAAGTTTTAAATTTTTAAAAAGTTTTAACAAGTTTTAAAAATTATTAATTTTCAAAAATTTTATAGAAGTTTTAAAACTTCAAAAATTTTAAGGTTTCAAAAGAACTTGTGACAAGATTTGTCTTAAAATAACTATTTCATGCAATCTGTTTAAAATTCACTTAACCATCCCAACACTTAATGCTAACAAAAACATATTACATTACATTGTATTAAATGAAAAGCAGAGATTATTATTTAGTAAAAACAAGGTTTCAAACTTTCAAACATTAAAATTATTTGAAGTTCGTAAAAGTTTTAAAAATATAAAAAAATTTGCACTTTTAAAATTTCGAAAATTTTAAATTTTTCAAAATTTCATAAAATTTTTAAAACTTTAAAAAATTTAAAGGTTTTAAAAGAAAACTTGCGACAAGCCAACATGGGAACAAACCTCATAGGTGGCAACAGATCCAGTCTCCAGGTATTCCGACAATGGTTTATGGTCAAGAAGGAAGCGGCCGAGCTTCTTGCAGTACAATCCATAATTGAGTGGATCAGGTAACTTCTGTGGAAGAAGATTTGTGTAAAATATAATTTCAACCAAAACATAACTTTAGGCAAATGCTAAAACCTGGCACCAGTAAAGCTTTGGTTTTGAACCTTTTGGACAGTACTAGTTAAATTTTTTAACTATATCAGTTAATGATTTTGTTTCTTTGACGCCACCATAAAGAAATTTTGGATTTTTAACTTTTAAAAGTATACAGCTAGCTCAAATAGACAAAAAAACATGTGTGAAATATGATGGATTCCATGTACCTTGGCCAGTGTTTGAATGATTCTTTGCTTGGCGACCCATGGTGTATCGTCCACATCCACTCGCATGCATTTCTGGGGATTTCGTATTGTTAGGAAGATAAACATGGAATTTTCAACGAGGTATGTGGAAACACCTCCAACTAGTGAGCAAGCAATATTTGTCCCGAGTTCAATAATATAATTACACATGACATACTTATTACTAACCCACCCCATAACATAGGGATTTATTGTATAACCTCCATTATTTAACTGTAGTAAAAAACTAGAAAACTCTTAGTTTTTTATGAAGCAAGCAATGTAGTGCTTAAATGTGGTAAGAAATAGGAATTACTAAACAACCCAATAACACAGGGTATTTTTTAGCCCCTTAGAAAACAAGCGAACTAACAGTTAATTTCTGCTCTGTGACAACTATTTTAAGCAGAGCTTGGCTGTCGGACGGGTTGAGCTGAGCTAATGCTTTGTCCGAATTCCGTTTCGAAATGTGGATTTCTTTGTTGGGCGGTGGTGATTCTGTTGGACCACCGTTCTGGGGAGGGTTCACTCGTTTTAATACGATTCTTATGTTATGATTATTCAATAATTAGGTTATTAAATTTTTTAAAGAAAAATAATGTTGAAAGAAAAGACGTAAAAGTTACCGAAGTTCTTGGGTTTGTTGAAACGTGTTGAAGATTATTTTCTGTTTCCATGGAAACAAGGCAATCATCGCTGGAACAATCGCTTGTGTCAGATTCTGCTGAGTCATAATCGTCCGAGAATCGCCTAGTCATTAATTGGCAAAATTAGTTTGTCAATAAACTTTGGTGACAATTGGTTATTTTATAAATATATTTCCACCATTATAAAATATTTCATTAATATAAAATTTTTCCAATAAATATGAAAGAAAACTTATCCATAAATACATTAATATGGCCAAATGGTAACTGTCAATATCAATAAGAATTTTGCAAAAATCATAATTTATTACTGGAAGCTATTTGTCAATAAAGTAACTCAATCTTAATTTAATTATGTAACAAAAGAGTTGAAAACTATTGATTTATGTCGCGTACCTTGGTATTTTGGTCGGCGGTCGTCTCATCATTAAGAACGTCCTGTAATCTGGTGATTGCGCCACATCACAATAACGTAACAATTGTCTATTGTTGTTGGCATTCTTGTTTGTGGGAGTGGATTCCGTACTGGGATGGAAGGGGAGGGGGTAACATTAAATTCCTAAATCCATCACTTATACATAATAATCATAATCATTTTTTCAGGTGTAGGTACATTGTCTGAAAATCTTAGCAAAATCTGAGAGGTATGATGTAATTTTTAACTTTTTTGCTCAATTAAAATAGAACGAGTCGATAATGTTTTATAATAAGTAAATAGTGGGTGGTTGTGGTCCAGACCCTGACACCAACAAAATAACCATAATTGTTTTAAACACCGCCATTCAACACAATGTTATTTAAAATAAATTTTCTACCACAATTTGTTTTGCCAAATGTAAGGTTTAACGGCCACTTCACTTGTTATCCAGTGTGTATTTACTGACATGTAGTTTTGGCGTGTTATCCTGCTTTCTTTTATTAAATACTGTGCGTTTCTTAGTTAATGTGATGAGAGATCAAAAAATAAACCAAATATTAATGTATTTTCTGGAATGTGTTTTCCAATGGTGGCTAATAGATGTCACAGTACTGCCAAGTTTAAAAATCACAGAACCACAAGTCCACAAAACCCCTATTGTTCCAAAAACATCCCTCCTGAAGAGTTGTATGACCGAATGATTAAAGCAACTTATTCCTATAAAACTCCATACAAATAAATGGCATTGGTGATAAGCAGATCATGGGATCACAACATATCCCCGTAAAAAAACATGACACCTTTTATTTGCAAGTGTGAGGTAAAAAGTTACATTGAATAGCTGATATAGGGCACAGGGGGCATGACATGGGGAAATTATACTAATACAAAATCTTGTTTCAAAACAAACTCAAAAAATTCCTACTTATTCAATCAAATTGTATTATTACATATTTTACATATGATATTCAGGGCATTTATTTATACAAATATTTTATATATTCATGATATTTATATAACAAACAAATATATCATGAATTATATTCCTCCAAAGTATTTCAAAGCAACTTTCTATCTGAGCACTTCAAAGAAAACACTCCCACAAATGGCTGCTGACCAAACATGTTGTAAATTATCTTGTAAGCATACCATATGTTCGGCTTGAGTACACAATATGTTCGGACAGTAAACATTAATATTAAAAATGTCATTTTTGACCAAATAACTACCAAAACGATATTGGAATCTAAATATAGATGGATGTAGGAATACGCAAAGATACCTAAACGACCCATTTATATTATTGTGTCTAATATATTTCTTGGTTATTTAACAATATAACACAGAATAAAATGTGAAAAAATTATTTATTTATTTTAAACAGTCATGACATCATCTATTTCATTTATGATATCATCAAATTTAGTCATGACATCATCAAATTTAGTCATGACATCATCAAATTCAGTCATGACATCATCTAATTCATTCATGACATCATCAAATTCAGTCATGATATCATCAAATACTGTCATGACATCATCTAATTCATTCCTGATATCATCTAATCCACATATGACATCATCAATTGAGTTTGAATGAAAAAATGGGAGGGTTGGGCTATAAAACCAACTTCCCGTTGTGGTGATTGTCACCATGGTCAATGGTGTTATATGATAATATCATTTAAGACATATCTACATCACCTATTAGCTTATTACATCATAAACCAAGTATTGCAACACAACTGACCTTGTTACATCATCTTGGGACGGATTCATGAAGAGATTTTTAAACGATCCAGTTCGTCTCCCATTATTCCGATGGCTCGACTTCTTGGATAAATCCAATTCAGAGGCAGCACCTCTGATCCCTACAAATGTAGACATCACACCTGCCTACATACTACCCTGGAGGTTCATAACGTGTTAAGTTAATAGATTAATATTTCTTTTGAAATCAAATCAATTCTGAACCTAGTTTTATTCCAAGATTTTAATATTTTTTAAAAATTTAATTAATAAAGTATAAATATCGTCTTTATCAAACGAAAACACTGAATTATCTACAAATATAAATATTCTGAAGTTAAAACACAGTCACTACTTTCACGGTTAATAAATTGATCCATTGAAACCAAACAGGAGATGCGACATGGTGAAAGGAAGCTGTCCAAGCCCAACTAATCCAGCATAATCCATTCCATTCGATGAAAGGAATTAGCACAGATGAAACTAATGAATAATGGTGGGGAAATCAGCGCCATGGAAATTAACACA
>CH002761.1:242004-256685 GCA_000149265.1 Ciona savignyi
ACTAATAATATTCACTTATAACACCCAATATCACTAATAATAAAAATATAATAAATCTACATATTATTTAAAGGGAGATGGTATGTTAATCATCAATAAGGCACAGAAACGACACATGAAATTATGAACTGGCTGCTTTGTATATTACCATCTTTCAGCAAGTTATAACAGACAACATGTAATTATAATGGCACAAAGGTGGCTATTATAATAATTCCAACTATCCAACCCAGTGATTAACACATGTCACGTTGCAGAGGCATGTATTAGGTCATAGACCCAGTGGTGGTGGTATTGTTACATGCAGATGGACTATAAATTATATATTTGGTAGGATAGTCTTGTATAAAGCAAACCGATGGAAAAAACTGGAAAAGTACCCACTTAAAATCTAAAATGTTAAATCTTACTCAGACACGGGCAAACTACGCCCTGAAGGCCAAATCAGCCAATTGGGTCTTTAATTTTGGTCCACAGAAAGTTATTAAGATGTTGCAGGACTAAATAGCAATATCACAGCTAAATTATGATGTAAAAGATATCTTTTTGTGTCTTTTGACGTAACAGTGCTTTCTGGTTTTAACCAGTAATGTACCGGTAGCGTATTTTTTAGTTTAATGGTTTTTACCAACATTGACAGAATATGTGAGTGGCGGCTTGGTCACTTGGCACGTCAGTCTTGGAATGAAATAATTTTGGCACCCGAGTGAAAAAATTGTGTCCACCCCTGCTCTAGAATATTTAAATATGTGTTATTATGGCATGACGTCAGGTCAAAATGATAAAGTTAAACAATAGTGATATAACAATAACAGGCTTTCTTGCTTAAGCATTTATTTACACAGTGGGTAAAAATGTTCATTCTGTTTTAAACTATGTTGGTTTAAGGGTTGAGATGTCTGGAAATTAAAAGCAAAGTTATATTGTTAAAAAAAATTATTTAAAATGAGAACGAGTTAAATTAAAAATTAGAAATTGTGGCAAAGGAATCCTTGAAAATGGTATAAAGAAAACAAGATTCCAAAGATTCCAAGTTTTCATTGAAACTAGTGGATTGAGAACAACTGTTACGGTTGATTTAACACCAAACAATCTCTCCGGAAATCGACTTTAAATGGGAGTGGTGGGATTCAACCATCCGCGACAATTCAAATTTCTGATCAATTGATTAGTTTTGGGAATATAATAATTAACCAACTATTAAATTAATAGTGTCAATCAAAGGAAAGTTATAGAATTTATGAATTTCCTAGGATCTTTGTATTCTATCATTGCCAAGTTACATAACCAAGACAAACAACGCCAGTTGTGGTGTGATAACAGGCAGCTTTTAAAATAAATATTTTACCCGATATCTGATAAGCTAAGACAAGGCAACAAATTTTAATCAATAATTTATGTCAAACACTGTCCACCAATCAATATGTTAAACCACTTTCAAAATCAATGCTAAGCGATAATTTTTGTATATTTTAAATTAAACAAATAACTTTGACTAAAGCATTTCTACTGGTTTCTAAAGTATAAAATATTTTGTTATTGCATTGTGTTGTATGACTGTCATTTGAAGCCGTCAATAAATCTGATTTGAATGAAGCCAATACAGGAAATAATTGAATGTACAATTATAGCAATTGGTATAGAACATCCACACCCACACAACAAAACAACAACACATTACAAATATTATATTATTCACTCGTTCCAAACAAATTGTTTCAACTGAATGCAATAACTTTTATCTATGAAAGGAGCGAAAATTACTTATTCGTTTTTTTCTCAAATTACTATTACTTCGTCAGTATTTATACAATTATACAAACATTTAGTGAATGAAAAAAATATATGTTTTGTAAAAAAAGTATTTACGTTTCCGCCATTGCATTGTACATGGCATTCCATATACTACATTATTACTAAGTTTTTTTTATTTTACATAAACATATAATATCATTTTAATATATTTTATGATATAATTTACAACAAAATCCAGTGATAAGAATGTAAAGCTATAAATTTAGTCTACCATCGGGTTACCAAAAGTATTGCAATGTGTTGTATATGACATTGCAAAATAAACATTTACAGTTTAAGATTTTTGCATCATCTGCCAAGTGCAATGTACAAGAACACAAACGACTAGCTAGTTTTGATTTAACAACTTCTAGCTGACGGTTGGTGATCTACAGGCAGAAGGATTACAGTGCCGGTAGTGACTTTACCAAACAATGCACCAAGAATCACACAATAAAGTTTGTTTAAAGTTAAGAGGTATTTCAACTTCTAGACCTACTTCATAAAAATTTCATAAAAAAAAGTTTTCACTGAAGTATACAATAAAGCCCATCTACTTCACTTTATAGGACCAATAGGTTACAATTAAGAAAATGTTACAAAATAGAAAGCAATAAAATTTAAACAAAAATATTACAATCAACTTATTTTATACGGTAGCGACATGTTAAATATCTTTGAGACATTATGTGGTTAAACACCAAACAATCTGTTTGCTAAGCACAGATTACAAAGGCGGTATAATATTTACCTCACTTGACGTACCGTACTTGGATAAGCAAATAATAAAACGGGACAAAGTAAAATGAGGGAAGCAAGGAAACTTATTCATGAACTATGAATACTCATTCCTAATCTTCATTTAAAGGAGCAGTTTTGCTCAGCTTGGTTCTTTTTCCCCAATAAAACGTCTTTTTAAAGAATCTATAAAGGAAGAGAAACTGCACAACAAAAGTTAATAAAAGTAACTATAATCCTCTTTCCAACACTAATCAAAAGCACACAAATATCGCTAACTCTACACTCAGACAAAACACTCACCCCAACCCCCTACCCTTTTTTTAACATCTAATTTCACTCCTTATTTTTTCGTGTTTTTTTGTTTTAAAACAGCGATATACAAAGGTATGTGCTTTAATAATATGAAAAGAAAATATTCACATTCGTTATATTGAAATAAACTGTTTAGGGACTTATTACATTATCACTTACCAGTTATTTTATAGTTTGTGCGTTTATTACACAAATATTCTATCCTATTTTATTTCTTTCTAATTTCGTGTTTTAGTAATAATTCTTGCAAAGTAAAACGAAACGGCATAAAATATTGCTACTCTCAACAACAGACACGCCGAATAAATATGACGAGACAACTCAGAATGTAACGAACAGCTGATAAAATGTGTGTGATAAGTGGCATAACTCTCACTCTGTAGCTCCGTCTAACGGTAAAATATTTTATACATTATGACCGCGTGTTTGTTTTAATATGTTTAGGTACTGATATTTTGTCAGAAAACTTTGGGCAGTCCGGTCGTGTGGTAAAATGTTACCGCATCCGATACATAATATTATCGGTAGATAAAAACGACTTAATAACAAACACATCATATGTTTGAAACATACCCCCGGCCGGTTAGTCTGGCGGTTAAGTGCGTCGCCTTTCAATTGAAAGGTTGCAGGTGCGAAACTGGTCGCTAGAAAGCCGGTTGTCTCCTTGGGCAAGGCACTTTACGGACATTGCCCAAACCCAGCGAATTAATGGGTTCTACCAAATTCAAGGAACGTTTTTATTATACACAACACACTCCAATAGCTCTGGTAACCCGGCGGTGGCCGCGAGGTAATCTGACGATTGTCCGTGTGTTAATCCCCTTGGTTTTCCCCTCAACGGGGATGAACATGAATATCCTATCCTAATGCAGACCTAAGCACTGTCTCGCAGCTCTAGGGATGTTTGACAAATAAGTTCAGCTGTAGTATTGTACTGTCTCAGTCCCATAATCCAAGAATAAAGAAACCTTTTGAAAAGGGTCGGATAACGAGTTATTGGAGTTTTGGTTAAGAACTATTAGTTGGGAATCGCAAGGACAGATCTAGTGCCAGCAATAGCTGCTAATACGCAACAAAGCAAACAACCATGAACCTCACAGCCGTGTTTTATTGCATTCGCGCCCATTGTTATGGGTCCCATTTGGAAAAATGGGACACATATTGTTTTTGTCCGTTTTTTTTTTCTTTTTTTTCGTCAAACGCTTGACAGGCATGGCTTGTGGCAACAACATCTATCAAATGGGGTAATGGAATAGCAATACAACTTTGTCATTTATTAGACAACATGGTCTAGATGTGCATAGGCCAAAATTTTGGGGCATATACCTAGGGGAATTCCCCTGGGAGGTGAAAAACCAAAACGGTATCTTTTTTTAAAAAAATACCTTTTTTAGGCATAGCGCTTGAACGGCTACTCCAATTTCAATTAGGTTTAGTAAACTGTAAGTGCATTAACCACTGATATATCACTTAAAAGAATTAAAAAAATTACCCAGGGAAATACCCAAAAAATAAGATTTTGTTTTCAAATCATGATTGTGACAGGCATGGGTTGTAGCACCGACATCTATCAGAAGGAGTAATGGAATTGCAATAAAATTTTGTCATTTGTTAGACAACATGGCCTAGATTTGAAAAAACTAAAATTTTGGGTAATATATCCAGGGGAATTTCCCTGAGACGTTAAAAACCAAAACAATATTTTTTTCTAAAAAAATGAGCTTTTTTGCGCATAGCTCTTGAACCGTAAATCCAGTTTGAATCAGATTTAATAAAATGTAAGTGCATTAGTAACTGATTTAACACTTAAAAGAAATAAAAAAATTACCTAGGGAAATACCCTAAAAATAAGCTTTTGTTGTCAAATCATGATTGTGACAGGCATGTCACGTCGCCCTGACATCTACAAGAGAAAAAATGTATGCTCAATCCAACTTTTTTATTTGTTAGACAACATGGCCTAGATATGCAGAAACCAAAATTTTGGGTAATATATCTAGGGGAATTCCCCTGAGACGTTAATAACCAAAACGGTATTTTTTTCTAAAAAAATAGCTTTTTTGCGCATATCGCTTAAACGGCAGCTCCAATTTGAATTAGATTTGGTAAAATGTTAGACATTTAAACACTCTTCCAATTAAAAAAAATCATTTATTAGGGTATTTCCTTTAAAAACGCAGATATTTTCCTGAATTATGATTGTGACAGACATGCCATATCGTACAAACATCTTCAACAATGAGTCGACAAATCAGACAAGGAATTGACTAATCAGAATAAAACATTAAAAATTGTTATACAACATAACCCACATAGGTAAAAACAGAAACGTACGTACTAAACCCAGTAGAAACTTATCTAATAAACCCAATTCCCTAAAACCACAAAAAACGCTTAAAAGAAAGCTTTTATTTAAAACATTTGTGGTGAAATGTTCATAAATCTAACACGATTGTTCTTTTTTATCTACACATGGAGAAGAAGTTTGGTTTGATAACTATGGGACCCATGCGTTTATGCTTGCAGAAACAAACTACATACTCAGTGTATAAAATACAAAATGTGGTTAGGGACCCTGTATAGCATGAATATATGGCATACAACATGTGTTTTACAAATGGTGGTGGTTAAACACTCTCTAGTTTTTAGTATAAATTGCCGTGTTTTGTTTTCAGTCCACTTGGGACTCACCAATAGTTCTTTTCCGAACTGAATATCTTTTCCTCGTTCAACCTTACACTTTTTTTTTTTTTTTTTTTTTTTTTTTTTTTACCGAGCCAAGTTTCGAACCCATGATGGGCTCGTCACTAGGACCGTTTTATTGTACAAGAGTTGGTATATGTATCGGTCGCGTTAACCATTTGGCCACACGACCGTACATCGATTGCACAATTCAACCTTACACTTCAACCTTACACTTAACCCTACCGTTGGCACCGAACCTCTTTGTCGTGAGATGGCAAATCTCATGCCTGTTAGTGTTTCCTTATCAAACCGTTGCGCGAGTCATGAATAAACACAACATTAACCATTAACTTATACTTAATCGTGAGCCGAAATGGAAAGGAACCGACACCTTGTATTTAACATTTAAAGTTAGGCTATTTTACTGTGTTATTCATAGTGATGGGACCATGGTGACCCCTAGTTATGATATCTCCCAAGAACCAAGCCTTGTCGACAAATCAATCAGGATTAAAATATCAGGTTTTTGGCATGGATTTTTTGGGGGCTTAATATTAATTCTGTACCTCTTATTACTACAGGATCGCTTGGAACCCTAACTCTCTAAGCGATCCTGTAGTAATTAAAGTTACCGATATTAGTTAGGACAGGAACAACAAGAGACATTGGAATTTTATTAATTGACCAACTATCTTGCACAGATTCTGATTGAGGTTTTTACAGTTTGTGTTGCATTTATCAGTTTAAGCGATTTATTTGGATACAATAGATCAAGGCAATGCTTGTTAAATGCAATTTCGGGAAAACACCCATGCAAGCATGGCCAGGGTTAATATCTTACCCAGAAACAGTATAGTCATAGGCATCTCCTGTTTTAATGCATCAGGCTTCCATATTTCTTGTGGAGTTTTCAGGTCTATAAAAGCAGTGTTTGCAGTGTATTCTATTTGGATGCAACAAATGGGTTTTGAACAACTGTGTGTTTGTCTAAAATCATTACCCAGAGATAAACACAACTGGCTTGTTTGATTCTGTATATGTAGTACTTGTTTTAATTTACTTTAAATGTTACATGTTAATTATCAGGACTTCCGGCCAATACAACGGTGACAATCCACTCAAAATGCAAAGTACAGAAAAGTGGCTATGAATGCCTCGCTCATTATATGACAGATCATAATGGTAATGTATTTTTATATTCCGTGTGCTGTGCCTTATGGATTAGTTTTCTTATTGCTTCAACGTTACTATTAATAAGATAGGCAATCATAGATATAGTTTACTATATTCATTCTTTTGCTTGATAAAAATGTAGTTTTTTAAAGAGCACACGTTTCAAACACAATACAACATAGATATGTATAAAAGATGCTATTCAACTAGTCAATTAATATGATAAATTAATAGTTTGTGTACGGTTTATATATATTGATACTTTGTTTGGAACAGTATGATAAATAGTTAAATTTAATTTGATTTTTTTTCTCCCAGGTCGTGTGGATCTGAGTAAAAATGAATCTATTGGGGGTTTTTACAATGGGGTTGAAGCAATGGGTTTCATTTGGGCCATGAGGCCTTCGCTGGAGAAAAAGGTTTGAGACAATTTTGATGTCTTAATTTACCGCTGTATTAAATAGTTAATATAATCGTCATTTATATTCCTGTGTGGGACAATGGCAGTTAATATATAACCCGACAAGACTACCTCATAATAACAGTAGGTGAGTAGGAGTTATTTTAGTAACTTGTACGATATAGATGTTACAACACAAAAATCCATAAGTTTTATATGACATCCTCTAAGTGCCTTGTCCACGGACACAATTAAAGATACCAGTTTTAAGCCTGTCATCTTTAGCTTGACCTCCTAAAGTGCAGCCATGTGATAAATCTATTAACGTAGTGTTAAATTTTATACATACAGTCTCTTTATGGCGGAAGAATGATTCTTTTCGATGTAACAAAACAACTAAGAATGATGATCAGTGTCCTTCCTGGTAAAATACACAACTTGGAAGCTTTGTGTTGTTCCAAAATGACAAGTTTGCTTGAATTCCATGTCACTCGTATATACATGGCACCTGGTGTCAAACGGATTGAAATTAAGCAGAATGGTCTACGTGGTACTCTGTTTATACCTTCGGGAAAAGGCCCTTTTCCAGGTAACGTAGACCACAGTGTAGTTTGTAGATTGAGAGACAGCGGGTGCACATGCACCTACATAAAGCAACCTCTCTGCACTCAATGGTGACAGGGGACAAGTGATCTGGCATAACTGTTTCATGTCCATCAAGATTATTTAATATTCTGTGCCAAATATAGAACCAAAAGACTCAATGATAGTAATAAGTTGATTGGGGATTTGGTAACCAGCTTTCCTTTTATTGCCCGATAACTTAGGATGCTCCTTTCTATCCCCTTGAATGCTGCAACCAACGAATTGTAGTCTGTTTATTATTTGTTATTACTTTGATTTCAATGACTACTAGCTTTAAGTTCCTTTTACAGCAACATACATAGGTACAAAATAAAATATCTAACCACTGACACTTCTGCATTATGCATAAGATAGAATATTTATGTTTAAACTCTGTGAATGGGAAAACGCGGATAAGTTATCACTTAGAAAATTTTCAGGTTACCGCCCACTATCAGGTTTCTGCCTTTCAGGTTCAGTAGCCTACAATTCTTTGGTCTAGTGGGTTTAGGCACTGTCTAGTAAGTGACTGGATTCAGGACACCACCGGCTAGTCAACAACTGGTTTTAAAATAACCTATACCCACCTGCAGACCACCAACGCTCTTGCGGATTAAGCTGCCGGTCTGGCATACAATTGCTAATGTTTAATTGTTTATTTTATTATTATTACACCATTTCCACATTTTCAGGGGTTATAACCATAATTGGAGGGGTGGCTGGAACATTGGAATTTACAGCAGCTCTCTTTGCATCAAATGGGATTGCTGCATTCGCACTTGCATTCTTTGGTATCGAAGGCCTACCAGATAATTACCATTCCCTAGACATGGCTTATTTCGAAAAGGCTGTGAATTTTATGTTGACCCATGAAGATATAAATGCTTCTAATGGAATAGGTGTTGTAGGTCTCTGCAAAGGTGCTCAGATAGCATACTGTATGGCCGATTGCTTGTTTGGTATCCGGTGTGTAGTTTCTTCCAACGGTGCACCCTTAGCACTCCACAATGACCATTACTACCGAGAAAAGGTGTGGTCCGGTCTCCCATTCGATCCATGCCTTTTAAATGATGCATCACTGCTTAGTAGAGCTGGCGGTTATATAATGAGATCATTAATTGACGTGCCCAAAGATGAAAATGATCCAGAATTTAAAAGCTCCTTGTTTAATTTTTACAAACGTCTTCATGTTTCATATTTAGTACTGGCCTCTTTGGATGATAACAATTTTCCTTCGGAGTACTTTGCAAATCTCGCAGAAAGGTTATTCAAGTCTGCCGGTCATCCCAGCTATGAAATCATGCGCTACCCAGGGGCAGGACATCTGCTTGACCCTCCTTATGTTGCGTTATGTCGGTTGGCCAATTTCTCGATCTCAAATAGCATCGCTGACTTTGGAGGATCCCCCTTACAACATAGCAGAGCACAGGAGCACAGTTGGCACAAAATGCTCTCGTTTCTACATTCTAAGTTAAATTCTGTATCTACTTGTTCAAGCAACTTATAGATTAATCACACCTATACCAGTGGATATATTAAAACACTGGTGTCGTTAGGAATATAAGAATTTTGCAATACTTAATGTAATTTCGCCTGCAATTTTGTGCTCTTGAATTTATTCCAACCGATTTTTTTCTCACTTTATACCTAATTGACACTTTATTATTCCATGACGTCATTGTAACATTATTAGTCCGGCGGTTAAGTGCGTCGCCTTTTAGTCGAAAGGTTGCAGGAGCGAAACTGGTTGCTAGCTAATCGGTTGTGTCCTTGAGTATGGCACTAAACGGACATTTTCTGAACCTATCGGATTAATGGGTTCCACCAAATTAAAGGAACGTGTCTATCATACACAACACTCTGCAATAGCTCCGGTAACCCGACAGTATGCGCGAGGTGATCTGAAGATTGCCCGTTAACTTCCTTGGTTTCCCATTCACAGGAATAAACATGAAAATCCTCGGTTACAAGAGAAAGCCGCTAAAAACTGTTTAAATGTTCGCTGATTTCTTCAGCAGAAAGGTACTGAAAAGCTGCATTAAAGATTTAATACAATTTCATGATTTTTTTGGTATTTTAAAACACCCCTGGCAAGCTTAAAAAAATAAAGGAAAAAAACAAAATACAGTGGAACCATAGACTACTAATATTTTAAAAGTTTAAAACATGTATTGATTAAATATAATTAATAGGCTATCTGAAATTTTCACCATATATCTAATTATACAAATCTTCGTCATTTCAAAAAACATCGCCGTTAGTTACACCGAGTGTCCAATATATTTTAGTACTCTATGGTCGAACCCCGCTTACCTGACCACCTATGGGACCGTCATCATTCATCAAGCGGCGTGTTAGCGCATTTTGCTTTGCTCATAACCTTTTCTTTGATTGAAAGTTCTCTCGACTTATTTTTACTAAATACCATTATATTTGTCAGACACTGCAGAATGAATCTAAACAACTGTTAGTACTGAAGTTTATCTTATAAGATTCAGTTTTGTTTTTCACAATTTTCTTTGTGTGTGTGCACGCGCTTATCTAATCTTATTTTTTTACAAAATAAATTTAAACCTATTGTTTTGGTGACAGAGGCAAATTACTCAATGTGTTCGCTTAACCGGAGTTAAATTTGGAATTTTGGACTAAAATATGGCGGTCTCGGTATTGAAATTACGCGTTATAGTAAATTATTTAGGACCGCACTGAAGTGGTCCTTCTTTATAATGTTATTGTGACACTGTGTTTTCTTGTTTTATTTATTATAAAATAGTGATTGTTGCTATTATAAAAGTATCATGCTGACCAAATAAAAAAATCACTGAAGTGGTCCTGATAAAAAGGTGGTCGCGTTATCGAGGTGGTCGCCAAGCAGAGTATTCTTTTTCAAGCCTTTTTTCTTACGTTTTCCTATTCACGGGGATAAACAGGAATATCCAATTCTATCCTATCATAAATCAATTTGGTCATAGAAATCGTTATTCTAATGTTGACTAGTGCCATAGAGGTCCCTATTAATTTACGAGGGATGTCAGATTAAAAGAGATCTGAACGAAACTAAAAACAGGAAATTTAAGACAACCGATTAAATGATAAAATATATTTGTTTTTATGTTCAATGAACTGTTTTCGGATTAAATGGCTTCAAACGTTCAAAACCCCCCGACTGCAGGTCAGTTTCTAGATTTCTTGACCAGTATTTTATGTTTTCCATAATATCATGTGAAGGAGTTTAGGTAGTTTTGGTACTTGGATGCCTGTGGTTGGGAAATATATGCGGCCATCACAAAACCTAGCTAATAGTTCAATATGACTTCGACAATCCGAACTCTGACTCCTTACATCACATGCGGTACTTCTAAATATTACAGGATTGCTTGGACCCTCGGATCACATGGAGCGCTTGGATCACTTACTATACTTCGTAATTACAAAAGCCTTTATAATAATGTTAGGGTTGGGGTTAGAGTTAGTTCTGGGGTTGAGATTAGTGTTAGGGACTGGGTTAGAATTACTTTCCATAGCAATCTAATTGATCCAAGCGCTCCTGTAGTATTTAGAGGCACCCCTACACATGTACTTAAAAACTATAAAAACATTTACTATGAAAACATATATCTTAACCTGTTTAGTTCAATTATATTACGAAATCTGTTAAAATGTGTGTCCAACAGATCAGTTGGAGGAATTTTCAAAGTGCAATAGATCAGGTCGAAGAAATGCTGTGTCCAACAATGGGTTAAGTGATGTTGACCTTCCAAATGGTGCTATAGAATCAAGCTTACAAAACCTTTCAATAAACAGTGGTAAGTGTTAAATACAGCTTCAATATATTATTTGCAAATGTTGTTGGTTTAGCGGCCACGTCTAAAGTGGGTTTAGTGGCCACGTCTAAATATACCAAAACTTAATAATTAGGCCTAATTGATTTTAGGGCGTGTTTTAATGTCTGTCGTTTTGCTGTTTTTTTTTTGTTATCCAATTTTCATCAAAGGCCCTGCTTAGTGTTTTCATCGTGGAATTCACAAAAAATTACCTAAACTGTTTTGGCAACTACCTGGCGACCCTACTGGAAAGTTCGTATGATGCGCCGGATATATCTGGCGTGGCGCACGGACTACTTTTTCGGGTATTGGCGAAGAAAACTCCAAAAATCATGCTGGCGTGGCATGATTACACTACCTTTTATTTATGTCCGTATATTTGACACTTTAAGCTTTATACTTCAAAGTTTTAATTAAAAATTATGCACATTTGTTTGTGATGGCGCAAATTATTGTTACTGGCGTGGCGCAAAATTTAGGTTAAAAAAATTTTGGCGCAAAAATCTGGCGCACAGAAAACGAACTTTCCAATAGGGCCTGGCGGGAAAAGAAGGGATTCTATGAAAGGAGGGAAACTCCACACTAAAATGAATATTGAGCCATTAGATTTAGTGTTACGGCTGGGGTTTTGATTAGACCTACCGTTTAGTGTAGTGTGAGAATTGGTTTTTACATTGTAGTAAGAAGTTTCCCTTCTTTTATTGTTGCCCTTGCCCTGTCTGGAAAGTATAAAAATCTTGTGTTGTACTTCGATCACCCTGAATGAATTTGAAATTGTTTTTTTGCCAATGGTTTTAAAAGTGCCAATGTATGGTAAAAAATATTGATATGGTTATAATAAGAAAAATTATAACTTTACAAATAGATACGTTGTAATTCTCAATGATAAACAATAAGGTGATTAAGGTTAAATTATGTTCTCTGTGAAATATTCATGTTTGAAATTCATTAGTTTATATTTAGCAGAATTGTAATTCACATTAGTAGAGTAAGGAGTGCAATTTGGAAGTGCAGGGTGCAATTGGCAATCCTAGCTGTTTACAATTCAAATACATTTACACATACGCGCCGACTTTTTATTTTGTATGGGGAGGTCAGAAGTACTATGACGTCATCTATTCAAGCGTGCGTTATATTGAAATAAACATTTTCTCTAATTAAACTACAGTCTGCAAATGTATCGTTTTTTTAGGTAGGAGTTGTTTGTCCAAAATATATTACCTTAGATTAACCGGATTTTTGTTCATTCCACTAAATAAAACCGATTTTTTAAATACTTGTTGAAAAGCCTACTAACGCTGCCTAACAAGATGATTAAGCTTTACATCGCTTTCGTCATATTATAAATAAAATTCCCCCGATTGCCCAACGTCACACTGCGGTTTCTCGTGGCGGTGAATGTCCTTTATTCCTCGGCCCGATTGGTGCTGCGCTGTCAACAATATTAGCGATAAAGAAATAATTAATTGTTGACTCCTTTCGCATAAAAAATACTTTTCGCTATAGGCCCACATTCGCCCTACATTTCTTACTATAAAGGTAATTACCGAAACGAAGATTATATGTCTTAGTTCTTATCTTATCAATTTGTATTGAATGCAACAGCATTAGGCTACCATTTTACGAATGCAGCAAACCACATTTCTATAATTCACATTTGAATTTGTTCTTCAAACTCTTTGATCACCGAAGCATAAGCAGATAGTTTTAAAATGTCGCAGGGTTGCGAATGGGGAGTAAGTATATTGGTTCGGCGGCATTCTACCCGATAATTTTTTGTTCATTTTAACACTTAATTAAATGCGTTTACGCCCGTTAAAAAAAAAGCCTGAATTAGAATGGAATACACGCTTAGGTTGCTGTAGGTTAAAATAATCAAAATATGTTGCTTTTCCGGCGTTCTTCCTCTGTCTTTAGTAAGTTGCGTCACAATTATTTACATGTCCTTAAAAGGTCAACCCTGATCTGCACTCTACAAAAATCCGCCGATCAAAGGAACAAATACCGCCACGAAATGCGGTTGCGTACTGCCTATATCGAAACATTTCGAGAAAGGCGTAATTTAGGCAAGGTTCTAATTTCGAAATATAAATATTTCTAGAAATTGGTTTAAACGACCGTTGTGCGATTTGTTATATCAAAATTTATTATCGGGTGTAATAGGTTAGTTAGGTTATTATATTTCTGTTTATTTATGCGATGCTTTATAGTTTTTAAACATTCACGTTAAAATAAGTAGTAAAACTTTGGTTGTAATACGTAATATTGAGTTAAAATCAAACAATCAACTTGTGAATGGTTGCATATCTACGTCGACAATCAAACAATCGACGTGTGAATGGTTGCTTATATCAAGTAGACAATCAAACTATCGACTTGTGAAAGGTGTTTTGTAAAATTGAAGTTTATTAACTAACTATGCTTATCTGTAGCTGTTTTGTTTCTGGTACACGATGCGTTGCAATTACGCTCAATTACATGTGGGCGGTAAAGTAACCTTTCGAAATAATAATGAACGCGGCAACGGTTATAACTACAAGTAGACTATCGTAAAAGTCACCGAGTTGCCAAAAATATTTAAAACGATCGAAGACGTTTTATTTGGTTTAAACCCCGTAACTCGCCGCCCCTGCACCAAAGCTAGCTCGACCTACTCGAGTGTTATGTCCTCAAATTAAGCTTGCATGTTGTGGGTTGATAGTGGGCGCGAAGTATTCTGACGAATGCTAATTTTCTAACGCGCGCACCGTTTTCACACCCCTGGGATTAAAAGGAATATTCCATCCTATGTTGGTTTATAACAGAAAATACTTAAAGCTGCCGATCATAGAATACGATTGATGCAATAAAAAAAAATAATAAAAATGGCGGTAAACACACGTGGTCGAGGATTCGCCCCAAATTTATTATCTTGTTTTGGCATCAAAGAGCCAGATAGAGAAAATCGGCACGGTCTGATAAGCGCCGATTAAATTCCAAATGACAGGTATCAATCAAGGCAACTGCGTCAGTAGCTTATCGGAGATTTAATTGACAACTAAACGAAAACAATATAAGTTAAGATTAAACATTAAAGATCAAAAATTAGTAATCTTAAATTTGCGTATGGGGAGGTCACCTCCCCGTCA
>CH002761.1:257053-282917 GCA_000149265.1 Ciona savignyi
TAATTACGGACGTCGGAAATACGTTACGTAAGTCAAATCATAATTACGTAATTACGCATCTGTCCGTAATTATTCAAACGGGGATTGATGATCCTTGTAAATATACTGTCTATGCAATTCCTTGATTAAGTCTTGGCAAAAAAAATGTTTGTTTATTTTTTTTCGAGTTAGGGCTGTGCGAAGTTAACGGTTAACCGGTTAATCGAGTGGGCGTCACAGTTAACCGTCAATGAAATCAATAAATGGTTAACCGACTGTTTTCGTTTTTAACGCCTACAACAGCGCATGTTAACAATACACGGTATAGGGTGTTTTTTTTAGCGACCGCGCGGTTGACTTTCAGTGGGCCTACTATTAGTGATGGGACGAGTAAAGGTAGAGGCCTCGAGTTTGTATCGAATTGCTAACGATTGCTAACTGAAACTTGTTGTGTTGCTAACCGTTGCTCGTCACAGTGTTTATTGCTTTGATCGGCGGTATGACCTCGGGTCACGTTGTCCTAGTTTTAATACAGGACCACTGACGCACTCCCGACCGCGTTTTTTTCCCAGGATTTTGCCATTATTAAGTACCAGCGAGGAGAGAACACTTGGATAAAAATCTTGGCTAAAAAAAAGTTAACCGATTTTTCCTTGATCTGTTAACCCGTTATAAGTATTTGCACAGATCTAGTTCGATTAAAATAGTTCCTATGGTAAGAATAATCAAAATCGCGTTAAATACATAGCACGCCCGGTAAGAATAATCAAAATCGCGTTAAATACACGTGATCTTGGATTCGTGCCAATTTCCTTATCTGTAATCAGCGCGAAAAAACAAAGGGCAATGCCGCCACGATCTGCGGTTTGTTTACTAGTGTATTTGTTTCAACGCAGGACGAACGAACTGAAGTAAAGTTTAAAATTTCATTCTTTTTGTCTACCATCAAAATGCATCCAAAAACACAATGATTTTTGGCTGTTTTTAAAATAACGATGACGTCATAAAAATTACGAAAATTACGGAATTACGTACCGGTAACTGAGCTGGCGTAATTCCGTAATACAACTTTGATCAATTACGCCCAGCTCTAATTGTAACTAATGTGAAGTTATAATGACAAAATACAAAATTAAACTACAAATTCAAGTAATTGTAATTAAATACCACGGTGAAGCATAAATGTTAATATTTAATTGGATGGATGGGTGGCTAATGCGTATTTTTTTCTTGATCCATTAAAATCCAGTCAGGCCATATAGCTAAGTCAGTTATAGCTTTGACTTTCTTCAAAAAGGTTTTGGATCGAACCCAGCTGCTGGGTTAGTCAGTTATATCCTTGGCACAGCAGACAGCCTGATACCAGTGGTTTAATGGATTCTACCAAAACTAACTAAGCATATGTATCAAATGTGACAGCACATTGCTAGGCTTCCATTACCTAATAGGCTGCGTGAGGTAATCGGGCTAATTGTCTGTTTTTTCATAACATTCATGCACTTTTACTCGCAGCGTTTCAAAATTAGGTTTGGCGGCCGCGTCCGCTATATTTATTAAATTATATCCTTTTTTTCAATGACGTGTTTTACCGACTGTTTGTTTTGCCGTCTTTTCCTGTTCCCATGTCGTGATTTTATTCGCTTGCCATTTTTAATTACTAGGGCAAAAAATGAATAAACTAAACTAAATTTTCTATTCATG
Source organism: Ciona savignyi (assembly GCA_000149265.1). Taxonomy (NCBI): domain Eukaryota; kingdom Metazoa; phylum Chordata; class Ascidiacea; order Phlebobranchia; family Cionidae; genus Ciona; species Ciona savignyi. The sequence goes on from CH002761.1 coordinate 258,734, forward strand.
TGGTTAAACATGAAAATTACTCTCTACAAAGGTAGGTATTGAAAATGCTAATTTTGTGGTCACAAGTTCCATGCTTTCCCACAACACAGCATATTTGGACCACCAAATGACAGCATTAATAATTAAAATCATTTCTTAAAGTTAAAGTTTCATTATTTTCAGGACTTCTGCTATGTTGTTTAGAATTATATAGTCAGAAAAAAGTTTTTGAAAAATAAATAAACTATTTGTAGTTGTTGTTCCCATATTATAAAATGAATTAGTAATGTTTAATTTCTAACTTCTCAGTGTGGGTCTAAAGATGTAATTAACGCAATGCATAATTCATTTTCATGTCCTCTATTGCATTAATTAATCTTACGTCGCATTTTTATTGGCCAATATTTTTAGACCATGATAATTAAAAACTACAATTTGAAGAATATAAATAAACGTTGTCTGCTCTTAATATTTATGTTAGTCTTTATAGCTGTGTTATAGATGTGCGTTGTAATTTTTGTGGTTTTCATATCAACATCATACCAAGTAATGCACAATATACCGGTATTTGCACCAATCAATAAAAGGACGGCAATCATCTGTTACCAATATCTTAATGCCCATGTTCCATTTACTATGCTTGTTGCATTATTGCCGTGTCTATATTGGTTGATTTTGAGCTGTAAATATATTATTGTTATTTCGCAGATAAATCACAAGAAGGTGCTTCTACCAGTTCATCTAAAAATTCCAGTTTGTCAAGCGCAACTTAAAATGGCTGACTTGATTTCACTATATTAGCCTTCCTCTTTTTGTGATGGGAATTTTACTTACTATGGCTATAGGAATACTGTGTTATATCGTGATATTATTATAAATTTTAAACGTTCTGCTGACATGCGTGTTATGCTGTGTAAGTGCTTGCACATTCATACCTAATTCTGGAATTCAACTTGATGCAAAATTGTCTGGCAACACTGTTATTTGTTTTGCTTAGAAATCATCTGACAACACTGCTAACCTGTTTTGTTCAAGGCTTAAAAAGCTATCTGTTACCATTCGTAGTGTGTATTCACCAACTATTTTAATCTACTGTGCAATTTTTCTAAGCTTACCTATTTTCTATTCTAATTCCCAATTCTTCATTATGACCAGAGATTATTGTGTGTTCACTTCAAAAGTTTATGTTGTTACTGTGATTTATAATTGTTGAATATTCTTGCACAAGCTGGTACAAGAACCATCTACATTTTATTAAATTTATGTGGGGTAATTAATTATGCTTTTGGGGATTTTTTTTCTTGAACAATTTTATTAAAGGTAATTTTATACAATTCTGCAAAATAGTAATTAATTTTCACTTCTTAAACTAACTGTCTGTTTTCTGTAATATATTTTAAAGTTTTAAATTTACAGCTGACAGCATTTCTCAGCAAAGGTTGATTTAGTTTTGGCTACTCGTAGACTGAGATTTTGCCCCGCTGCTTTTACTTAGTACCTGTGCTTAGATAAACAGTTTTATTTACAACTTCATTTTGTTATTTGCTTCCAAAAACTGTTATGTTTATTTTTTGTCTCCTTATTTTCGTGTTTCATTGATCAAATTATTGGAAGGATAAACAGGCAAAGACGTCAAAACGACAATTTCGTAAAGACCTTGATATAATCTATTATGTCAAGTGAAGTTTACACTTGGAATGGCCAATGCAGAAACTAACTTTTATGGGCGACCTTAAAAATTGTTTTAAATGATTTACAGATTTCACTCTTTTATACCGAAACAGATTTTGAAGTTTTTCATTTTCGTGCTGTGCTATTGTTGCTCGCAGTGTTTTGTACAGGATATGACCGAAATATAAAAACGAACGAAGCAATAGTTGAAATATTAGTAGCTGTTTATTACGCGATGTGACGAGACAATCGTGATTGATTATCGATCACGTGACCTATAACGCAAACTAGCCGTCGGCGTTGTGTATCTGGGATACTCGGAATACAATAACAATATAATTGGATATTCTTGTTTATCCGCGGAGATAGAAAAAGCGATTATAACGGGCAATCAATCGAGTTACCGGAGTTAATAGTGTTGTGTATTATGGAGCCGTTGCAGTCTGGCTTAATCATTTAATCTGCTGCTGGCGGTTTAAACCGATCAATTTGTTTTGATCAGTTTAGATGAGTACGTTTTCCTGTGAAGTTTCCGACAGATTAGTCCAGTACGTCGGCTTGCAGCTGATGGGTTGCAGATTCGAAACTGATCGCTGGTCAGGGTGTGGGCAAGGCACTTAACAGACATTTCCTAGACCCAGTAAAATTATAGGTCCTGTTAAATTAAAGCAACGTGTGTATTATATACAACACACTGTAATAGATTCGGTAAGCCGATGGCGAGCGCAAGGTGATCTGACGATTTCCCATGTGTTAACTCACTTGGTTTTTCCATTCACTACGACAAACATGAATAACCTATCCTAAGGGAAACCCTTCGGCATAAAAGGCGAAGCAATTACCCACCAAGCTATTCACCCGGTTGTTTGGTCATGGTATGCAAATGACTGTTTTGCTGAGAAACAATCAATAACCACGCATTTGAGTATGAATTGCGTTTCTTGTTTAGCTGTTCAGTTTTATCATGGTTAATCGGAGCTTCGTGAAATTAAGTAGTTGTGCATTTCCTGGCTGTTTTGTTGAATAAAAGTTACAAACATACAAAGGGGTACCAGCGAATTTTTAAGCAAATAAAAAGAGTTGGGCTTTAATTGCAAATTTCTTCCTTAATTTTAAGTGCGGGAATCCCGAGGCTTTAAATTGTAAGATTTTAAGACCTGTTTTATCAGCAGGTCAGTTTTTATTGGTGTGATAGGGAGAATTTTTGTAGAACTAAAAGAAAGCTAAACGACGTTTCAGCTGCTGATTTCGATCCAAAAACCTCTCGACTGAAACCTGAACCTCCAATCGACTGAGCTATACGCCCAGACCATCTTGTGTATCGGTTCCCTATATATGTAAGAAAGAGGACGGTCTTTAAAAATTATCAACACAATTGCTGCGGCACAAGGTTTATTTCACAGTATCAATACTCTATTTCCGTTTCTAAATAAAACCTTGCACTTTATATGCGTAATTGTAAGTAAACAGCTAATTTTATCTTACAGCCTTGCATAGATTTTTAAATATGACCTTAAAACAATTTGCTTTTATTAAACACAAATGTTTTTACAATCGAGTTATAGCTTCTTCCAGACTAGTTTCACTCGTAGTATCCACCGCGTGGTTCACATATCCGTGCCCTCCGTTTTTGATTTCGCCTTCCGACGAGATCGAATCAAACTTCTCATTTTTCAAATTCGACTTTTCATCTTCGACGTCATATCCGACGCCGCAACGTAAAACATGACGAACTTTCCGGGGTAACCACCCGAAGAGCGGGTGATCGAAGAAGGCAATAGTAACACCGGGTGGAAGCTTGCTCGGGTCTTGCAGTCCTGTTGTAAGGCCGTGTGGCCAAATGGTTAATGTTAGCGCGACCGACCGAATGGTTAGCGCGACCGATTCATATATAGCAATTCTATACAAAAATGGTCTTGGTGACGAGCGCACAATGGGTTCGAAACCTATTCAGGTAAAAATATGTCAGCTGGTTTAAGTGGTTATTCGTGAGAGGGTGTTGGTGTCTCATTCTTGACCAACACATCACTGCAATCGTGCGAGGTGATCCGACGATTGCTCGTGTGTTAAGAAACCTTGGTTTCTCATTCATGAGGATAAACATGAATGTTCTATACTATATGCAGACAGTTGGATTACCAGAGCTATTATAGTGTGTTTACTATGATGAAGACATTGATACAGTAATTGTTCAATCAATTCAATTACTATGTTTAACCCACCCATATTTGCCTACCCATTAACGGCGATAATCGTGAATATCCCGTATCATTACTGGTTCGAAACTAAGATTGATTTAAAAAAGTTCCAACAGAAACATACGACTTGTCTTACAGATTACGTCATGGCTACTGTCCGCTTTTTTTTACCCAAGACAACCAATGATATACTAGCACCTGATTCGAACCAACACCTTTTCCGGTAATAATTTGTCGTTGTTAAATATTTGCAGTTAAAATACACATTTGTCTGGGCTCTGTGTATATAGCTACACATAACAGAGTTTGATCTTGTGTGTTCAAAGCTTTATGCGTTAGCAAACGTTAGAAACTAGTGTTATGGCGACGACACAGACAAATACATAGTAGTGTGGATGATACATATAAGCCAGTAGATCACACACAAACCTGTGGCGAAACTGACAACAAATCCGACAACGAGTGCAGTGATGAACCCAAGCACACCATAGTAAAGGTACGACATCGCATAGAAATCGGCGATAGGTGGCGCTAGTGGGGTAGGTAGAGTGAAGTTTGGAGCTGGATAGAGAAAATGATTTCTTTATTTAGCGTTGTAGTGTTAGTATATCGCTGTGAATGGTGAATGGGAAACAAACGGTAGTCTGGGCTCTTTTTTTACCACTTTACCAGAGGCAAACTTTATGTTCTCGTACCCACACGTAAAGACACGGCCAGATAAACATAACTGCGGAATCTCGATTATAAGATATTTGTGTTTTATCCCCGTGGCTTTAATATGCGGTAGAGTTATCATACATTCAATTGCCATCCTACGAATACGGAAAAGGGGCGTTTTCAAACTTGTAATCGTCAGATTACTCTTTGTCCATACAATCAGGTTATCGAAGCTATTGTAGTGTGTGTTTTGTATTGAATCATTTTTTATTTTAGTTCTAACCCACTAATCAACTGGGTCAAAGCGACGTTCGTTAATTGCCTTGCTTAGGATACAACCGACTATAGCTAGTTTGCGACCAGCGATTCTACAACCATTCTGATGAAAGATTAAACGGTTATGGTCAAAAATATATAAATGGCATAAAAAGGTCATTTCTGACAAATTAAATGCAAAATACTCACTGGTTGCAGGGAGTGCAGTGGTAACATTTAAGGACAAAGAAACGTTTCCGAATTCGCAAGATTCAGTGCTGAGTTGCATTTTGCGCAGGAATTCATTGGAAGGAGGGTAGATGGTGCTTCCCACGTAGCTCCATGTTGCGAGTGCCAGGCCTGATATCACACCGCTCAGTGCACCCTGGTATAATACATTGAACATTTAGAACTTTTTATCATTAGGCTAAAGTTCGAATCCAGTAAAGATAGGAGTAAAGATAGATTCATTGGAACAGGTGGTCAATAGCGTACGTTGTCGTGGTTAAATTTGATCTTTTTGTTGTATCTATATCACTAACCATTCGACCGCACAACAGTTCTTACCCACGAATTTTTTATTGGGCTCAGTTGCGAACCCGTGATGGGCTTGTTGCTAAGACCGTTTTTGTATATAATTTGGTATGTGAATCACGTTAACCACTCGGCCACACCACCGATTCTAAACTTTCCCAAGAATTAATTTTTTTTTACCGATCCAATTTTCGAACCCATGATGGGCTATTCACAAGGACCGTTTTTTGTATAAAAGTCGGTATATGTCGGTCGGTCGCGTTAACCACTCGGCCACACGATCGATTCATTTACCAAAACTTACCCACGAATTAATCCACGGAAACGCCCAACCCATGGTAAACAGCGCCACCATTGGACCAGATATCATTCCATTGATACTGAGAGCGGCGTTCAAGACTCCACCAAGATTCGCTGCCAACGCTGACATCGCTAGGCAGCAGCCACCATAGAAAACAACTAATAACTGGAATAGATATATAGCTGGGTTACCTTTGTCGCTCTGGTAGAGATACGGTATTGTAGTGATTGTAAAATAGTATAGGATATTTACGTTTATCCCAGTAAATGGGAAAACGTACAGACGTTCTCACACAGAATTACCTTGCGCCCACCGTCAGATTACCGAAGCTAAGTTATTCCGTGACAGCTATTTGAATTAAAGTTACACACGATACATAAACCAATGCTACGCAAGGTTATTAAGTCAAGAGCAAATACATTAAATGCTGCGGGGATTTTTAATGGTAAATCGCTATTCTATGGTAATAAAGTGATTAGTATTGCTTCGTCGGTTCGAGTTCAGCTGCATGGAATATGTAGCGGAACAAACGGAATTCACCTTCGATATCCAGACTTCCGCCCTCGGAGAAAGGTCTTTCTTGATTGGCTTGATGTAATCTTCCAACGTCACGGAGGCCATTGCGTTGATGCCCGATGAGACGGTGCTGATAATATGGGGGGAGTAGTTGGAATATTATTACGGGGATGAAGTTGGAATAATTACTTATTATTTTGTCCCACCGGTAACCGAGTAGTTTGGCGGTTTAGTGCGACGCCTCTCAGCCGAAAGGTTGAAGGTTCCAAACTAGTCGCTAGCTAGTCGGTTGTGTCCTTGGGCAAGGTACTTAACGGGCATTGCCTTATCCCAGCGGTATAATGGGTTCTACCATATTGAAGGAACGTGCCTATCACATACAACGCATTGCAATAGCTCCGGTAACCCGACGATGGGCGCGAGGTGATCTGACGATTGTTCGTGTGTTAAACCCTTTGGCCTTTTCACCCATGGGGCTAAACATGAATATCCTATCCCATTAGCTGAATATAAATTAGCTGATAATAAGATGGAGAAGGTGGAATAGTTGTTACCATTTTTACAGTTCATACGCAGATACTTGGTTGGTTTATCACCGTGTATGGTAAAACGCAAGGGGTATTAAGACACAGATAATCGTCAGATTACCTAGTTTGTTATCAGTTAAAGATAATACATTCACATTTTCATCATGTTTTTCAAATAAATTGACTCAACTTAACCCCAACAAAATCTTAAAAGCCTAAGTCAGGTAATTTTTAAGTTCTTTGTTAAAAAGTTTAAAGTTAGAAGGCGTCAAATTTGACTCGGAACTATCTTGTGCTGGCATTACAGCACGCACTTAAAAAACTCTCACATCCTTAAATATGATTGCAAACTATTGATACGGATATATACTATCACATACCTTAACGTCCCACTAAAAGTACTGCATAAATAAACCCCGGGCAAACCAGGAAACTCGTACAAAATGTCCATCACAAAGTAAGGCATCAATTGGTCGGTGGCCGACACCCATCCGGCAGAGAATGGATCACAGTCGACGTAATAAGCGTACATTGTTAACCCCGACATTCCAGCCAAGATGGCGATTATAGCAATCCCCACAGCATTAAGCAAAACCGACCTGTCGAATTGGGGCAGTTTAACAATCAAAGATTTTAAGTCCAAGGTTTGTCAACCTTTTGCACTTAAAGAGTCATTTAACCTACATTCCACAAAATAAAAATCACTTTAGCCGCAAAAAGTAATAATATTTTTGCAATAAAAGGAAAACAACACCGTGTGAGACTAAGACGCGAGTGTTCTTTGTTTGTTTCACTTATGCATGGGTAATAAACTTATTAATTTTATGACTTATTAATTTTATTACTACTATCGCGAGCGCCTAATAAATTAAATACCCAAGCATAAGCGAAACAAACAGAAGAACACTCAAGTTTGTCTTTCTATTGGTTTATCACTCGAAGAGTGCTAAGCCAACACACAGCGATAGCTACAGCAACGCGACGGTGGACACGAGGAAATCTGTAGGTTACCAGTGTAATAACGCCCCTTGCGTTTTTCCACTGCCGGGTGACAAACATGAGTAAAATATTTTGGCCGGGAACCTGCGGCTCTTTTATCCTTCTGATGCGGTTCTTATTAAATGTATTGCTAATAGCTAATATAGCGAGCGCTTAGTAACTAATACTCATGCATAAGTGAAACAAACAGAAGAACACTCGCGTATTTTATCTCACACAGTGTTGTTTACCTTTTATTGCAAAAAATATTATTAGTTTTGCGGCTCCCAGTGATTTTATTTTTTGGAGTTTTAGTTAAAATGGCTCTTTTTTTGCAAAAGATTGCTGACATCCGTACTAGAACACACATGTAAGTACTGCATATTAAAATATGTTTGTATTGTAACAATGCCAACTGTTTGCTTTGACACCGGCTATGACGTATTTTAGTGACCTGAATGTCTGGAATGGTGCACTTTATTTGTGCAAAACAATATAACCGCTTGAGGGAAGATAATACCCATAGTCCTAAAAGCAAATATCACCGACTTTATAGTAAGTGGGCGAACGGTTAACGCGACCGATACATATACCAAAGTATATACAAAAACTGTCCAAGTGACGAGCCCATAATGGGTTCGAAACTTAGCTCGGTAAAAAAAGAAGTATCACCGACTTAACAGAAAATGTCGTGTGTTAACGCGAGCGATTTATACACCGCTCCATATATAAAAACACTGTCTTAGCAACGAGCCCATCATGGGGTCGAAACTTACCACGTTAAAAAAAGAATAAAAACAGCTGACTTTATAAACCTACACTCTTGCATGGTTGAGTGATTTACAACATAGATATCGTTGTACCACAGTTTGGGTCGTACAATATATGCCGGTCCATAGAAATGTGCCTCCAGTTAGTATTGACCAAAACGTGTGTCGGATTCTTGGGTCTCCCTCGAAACTGTAAACAAATGGAGAATAATTTTATAAAATGAAACTGGGCTCATAGAAAGGATATTTGTGTTCTACTTTAAGCAAAGTGGTGGCTTATGTGTGTGGCCGAATGGTTACCGCCACCGATATATGTACCGACTCGTATACAAATACGGTCCTAGTGAGTATAGCTCAACTGGGCTCGGTAAAAACATATATATAAAAAAAGGGTCGCTTGCTTGGTTGAAAGGGACTGATTATCGCACTTAATATTTTATGAACGTTATAATACTGGGTGTTATGTACATGGTCATGTGGCCGACTGGTTAACGCGACAGATTTATATACCGCCTAATATATACAAACTGGTCTTGGTAACAAGCCCAATCATGGTTCGAAAATTAGCCTGATAGAAGTAATAATAATTGGCATAAATACTGCTATGTATGTTGTAAGTTCTTGTGTTTATGGTACAGACCCAAGCACGTATTTCTTATTCTATATCACAGCGGTTCCCAAACTGGGCGCCGCGGCGCCCTGGGGAGCCGCGAGACTTTGCCAGGGGCGCCGCGAAAGCATGTGGAAGTTGCTGCATTTATTGTTTTTTTTTACAAAAAAACAGTACATGTGTGTTACACCAGTAAAACGTTAAATTGGAGATTGTTTGAGCCTGGTTTGCAACCCCATACACTGGCATACAGCATTCGTTTTACTTGTAAAATCCATTGTTCGGTGTTATCTGCCACTATTTGCTCACTAACATGGCATTGTTTTCGAATAATGGTTTGTCAAATAACTGCTTTGCATTAATTGACTGTTCGTCACTTTAGTAGTTTAGTGAATAGTTTTAAAGAGTTTGAATGGTTATCCAAATGCATACTATAGTCTGGATATACAATATACAATATATGCAGTTTCAAAATTTTGGCTTTATGAGGGAGCCGCAAGGTTTAATAAGTTTACAAAAGGCGCCGCCAACAAAAAAGTTTGGGAACCGCTGCTATATCACATGCAATTATAATGGCGATCAAACGTGTATTCATGAAATGCTAACAATGCGGTTTGTTTTACATCATAAGTATCATAATACACACACTGCTGGCGCCATATTTAACTATTAAAAACGTTACTTACTGAACAAAATCGACTCTCCCGCCCCTCTCCGCTATTTTCCATACATTGTTGAATCCCCCAAGTCTGATCGATCCTTGTATAATAACAGCCAGGAAACCCACCACCATAACAGTGCATTGAAACACGTCGGTCCATATAACTGCCTTCAGCCCACCCAGGGTCGTATAGAAAGTGCAGACAACAGCGGTTACGATTACAGAAGTCCATAAATCCAACCCGGTCACTGCGGAAAGAGGGGGGACTGTTATATCCTAAGCTGCCTGGGGCCTTTAATTTGTGCAGTGCAAAGTGGAATAATGGTTGGGCAGATACGATTCGTTCGGTCAGTGTTTGAGGTCATTGGATACTTTTATTGCATTTCCCCACTTTCTTTTCCTGGCTGATTTTCTTTACCCGGTTAAGTTTTGAAAATCTCGTTGGGCTCGTCAGAAAGTCCGTTTTTTATTCGATTCTGTATATGTATCGTCACACGACTTTACCTGCTTAATCGATTCGGTCAGTCGGTAGGAGGTGGTTGTCGCGCCCTCGGTCGACAGATTGCTGGTATCAAAACCAATCGCTAGCTAGTCAGTTATATCTTTAAGAAAGGCACTCTAGCCAACGTGGCCTTAACCTGTACGGTCGTGTGGCCGAATGTTTAACGCGACCGATACATATTCCGACTTTTATACAAATGGCTAACCTAGAGATTGGCTGTAAGGTTTCCCATGCACAGAATTAAAAAAACATGAATACTTTTTTCAATATTATAATAAACTCACCTTCGTTTAACGCAAGCGCAGGTGCGTAGATCACAATACCAATGTAGAGAACTTGGTTTATAATGTAAATTGTTGTTGCAACCACCCGAACATACACATTGAATCTCATCTCCAAGTACTGTGGACATACATTAGGTCAACTTGTGTTCATTGAGTTGTAATATTTGTCTCATAACATTTCTGCCACGTTGTAAGTTAGATATGTATTTAAACTTCAGTATCGCCTTTGTTTAACCAATCGCATCGCTTTTGGGCAGACGACCAAAGCGGTTACATCAAAGAAGAACGGAACAATGCGGTTTTATCAGACGACTGCAACCTTCATCGGTTTAGTGCAAACAACGACGCCAGTATACGAACGTACTCTTTTGCCCATTCGCCATTCTTTCCACATGGCAAAAGCGGCCCAGGCGGCAGGTATGATCGTATAACCTATATAGCTCATCCGCCATTTAATTACCTTTGTAGCCGATTATTTTTATTGTTTATTTTTTGCACTGTTGCGCTATCAGAGTCAAATAATAAACATACAAAATGCTGACTGTCTACTGTTTAAGTGTTAACATAAGAGTAAGCAGCCACTACGTAGTTCGACCTGATTACCTTGGTTAGTGCGTCGCCTGAGAAGGGTTGTAGGTTCGAAACTGGTCGCTAGCTAGTCGGTTGTGTCTTTGGGCGGGAAACTTGCGGACAAGAACCCAGCGGATTAATGGGTTTTATCAAATTGAAGGAACGTGTGAATTATACACAAACACACTGCAATAGCTCCGGTAACCCGACGATGTACGGAAGATAATCTGACGATTGCCCGTGTGTTAACCCCCTTGGTTTCCTCATTCACGGGGATAAACATGAATATCCTGTCCTATACTCACCTCGTACGTGCTTGTTATTCCCAGTTTGTAAAATAGCGGGATGTAGATTTCTGACGCCACAATTGCTACTATGAAGTAGACAAAGCAATAGTACGTAAACATGGTTCCGTAGATGTAGAATTCGGATGGGGTACCGAGTACTGAAATGAAATATTTCATTAAAGTAGCCAGCATATATTTTAACCAGCCCAAGTTGCAAACCCATGATGGGCTCGTCACTTGGACCGTTTTCGTACAGAATTCTGTATATTAATCGGTCGCGTTCACCATTCGGCCACACTATATTTTTTGTGTATTTTACTTTTTACAAGTTTGAATTTTGTACCCTTGGTGGGTTCCTCTCTAAGTCCGTTTTTGTATATAATAGGTATATTTATTGGTGGCGTCAACTATTCGGTTATTATCGCATCGAAGGAGACGATTTAATGACGTCACCATAGTCAGAATATCCTGAAAGTGCAGAACAAAAGAGAACAATTCACCCAAGAGCGGGTATTGTATTTTAAAAGCCACATTAAAGGATTTTATGTACAATTATTGTACGGTCGTGTGGCCAAATATGGTTTTCAGATCCCATGCAAAAAAGGTCCTATTGACGAACCCATCGTGGGTATGATATTTGATTCGCTAAAATAAATGTATTTGGCCCAGATAACCAGATAAGCGCTAATGTTGCCGCAGTGTGTTGAATCACATGGTTAAATTGCTACACTTCTAGGTTGAACTACACTTCAACGAGGTAAAGTGGGTCGTTAATCCATATACGTGCGGCTGAAATTGTGATTATGTTTCCATAACAAATATATCTAACACTTCATGATTCATTTATTCCTCGGCGATAACCGCAATTTAAATTTTCAAAGCGACTAATTTTGTCACCAAATTACAATCGGCAGAAGAATTGAAATATTCTGTGCAGAATATAGTTAGCCGAGGAATTTATTAAAGATCAGCGAATGGTGTTGCTAACTTTCACATTCCACTATATTTAATATTTTATATCTTCTCTTATAATAATGTGTGTTAACGACTCTTCGTTTAGCCGTCTTTCATTCGTTTTTATTTAATATATTAGGACAAAAATAAATACAACTAAACCAAAATCAAAATAAATCTTAGCTCATCCATACTGACCGGTAATTGCTGATAGAAACCCCGCAGTAAGTGAAAATGCTACCGGGACCGCATGGAGTTGTCTTCCGCCCAACAAATACTCCTGCGAATCATTGGATTTGTTCCGGGAGCGGAAAGCGAAGAAGAGTCCAATAAATGCGGAAATGACGAAGAGAAGACCAAACACTACGTAATCCCAGACCCCAAAGGAGCGGACAACTTCTTGCATTTTACAAGTTTCCTCAAATCCGCCAAAACCTCTGAAATTACAACAAAATTAAATAATTATTTAAGCACAATATATTCGTTTACTTCTACATTACACCTTGCCCTAATCTTCTTAGTTGCACATCCATGGGTAATGTATATACAACTGTATATATCGCGTAATTTAAGGTTTAACGACCACGTCACTTTTCCTTGTTATGCCGTGTGTATTCACTGACATGTTTTAACTACTGTAGTTCTGTGGTTCATCTGCCCCGTTTTAAAATAACTCTGCTTTTTCCTGCCTTTTAAATAACCCCGTTCATGTGACGAAGCGAAAAATAAAAATCAACCAACACCTAATTATATTGTTCTCATGCTTAACACCTGACATGTAATCTGCACTTAAGAATAGCTTCGCCCTTCACCTGACTAAACCGCAGTGTTTGTGCATATCGTCAATCAAACGTTAGAACATAAAGATAACAAATATATGGAGGAAAAGTTAATCATTATAAGCATCAATGTTTGTCCATGCATAGAAAACAAAGCGAGGAAAGTTTGCAAACGGAATACTTGCCTGGGCTTGGGGTATTGATCTTAAGAAAGTTTCAATGGACACATACACTTCTGCATTTGTGTTCTAAATATATACCAACGTTTGACTTTTGCCGAATCATTGTAGGAATGGAATAATTTATTTCCTGGACCAGCATTTCTACCTGGATAGATTACGACAGGTTATCGGTATATTGTTAATGCGAACAATCTTTTTCGATTTCCATAATATACTTTCTTTTCTATTTTCTTTCAACATCGGGCCTTATTTTGAATCCAAAACCACGGAACGCCTCAAATCCGTATGATCTTCTATACCCATTGTATATGAATCGGTCGAGCTAACCATTCGGCCACACAGGCTGTATGTAATTCGGTCGCGCTAACCATTCGGCCAAACATGCTGTATATAATTCGGTCGCGGACATTGCCTTAACCCAGCAGATTAATGGGTTCTACCAAATTGAAGGAACGTGTCTATCATATACAACACTCTGCAAATAGCTCCGGTAACCCGACGATGGGTGCGAGGTGATCTGACGATTGCCCGTGTGTTTCAACCCCCTTGGTTTTCCCATTCACGGGGATAAAGATGAATATTCTATCCTACTTTTTAGCGCCACCGATCGGTAATGCGCCAACCAATCTGCCACAAGTTTATTATTTAAACTTTGATCTATTAACTCTGACAGCACATGACAATCCATTTCCTTGTCTAAATGTAACTTGAAATAAATGCGAAGTCATGGAATTCAAGGAACAAAGAAATGCCGAGTCATCAAATGCATGGTTTCGATCGTTATGACCATAAAGGAAATGACGCTTTTGAAGACAATGACACGCAGCGCGGCTATACAGGAACAAATGAGCACCAACATAGCTGAAAGGGAAATAACATGGAGAATTACTGTAGTGTGGACTCGGGAAATATTTACTTTTCAAAAAAAGGTTCAACATACTCAGATGCCGTTAAAAAGTGCAAGAAGATTGATTCGCAACTTGGTGTTATAAAAGACAACACCACTCTAAGGCGAGTCGAGGAAAATCTGAATAAAATATTCGGCAAGTGCAAAACAAATGGCAAATCCTACTGGATTGGATTGCGTGACACGACCGATGGATTAAAGTGGGAAGATGGGACAAAGTTTGCAGCCACATTCGCAAAGGTCCAGGAAAAGAAATCTAATGGTTGTGTACTTCTGAGAAAAAAGAAAAGTGTTTTTGAATTAACTAAAATCTCCTGCTCGAGTAGACGAAAATACATTTGCCTCACAGAGAAAACCAGGGAATCTGAGGCCCCGACTACACGGTCGCCTCCTGCAGCTGGGAACCCGTTTCAACATACAACTGCCACAACCACCATTTCACCGTTCTACAATCAAACCAACAAATCTTCGAGTAATTCACCAAATATTTCGGGAAGTGTCGGCTTGTTTGCAGGGTTAGGAGTCGCTATCTTTCTTATATGTTTGATGGTGGTATTGTATGTCTGCAAAAGGAGGTCTCGGACGGGACGGCGTACAACGCTACAGCCCAACTATTCGGTTGCTGAGGTGGTATATGAAGCTGTAAATGTGGAACCGGGTGTGCGACATCTCGGACGGCAGTTTATCGAACCTGAGTATGCGATTATCGTACGAGCTGAATCTACGGTGAATGGCGTCATTAGCGAGCATGCTGCGTCAGCGGTTGATGACATCACGATAGAAAATGCTGCGTCAGCGGCAGATGACGTCATAAGCGTACATGCGGCGTCAGCAGCACATGACGTCATGAGCGTACATGCTGCGTCAGCGGTAGATGACGAAACGATTGGACATAACGATGGATTACCACCTTCGGATGAAGCACCATCTATCCGCTCAGAGCAAGTTTATGCAAAAGTTGACAAAAGAAGAACAACGCATAGGAGGAAATAGACTGAGAATCTTGAAATAAATATAACAGGAATATATTTATCCAATCTTTGCGTATATTGATAGTGCATAACCACTACTGTTTTCCAATCTTTATAATACGTTTTAAAGCCTCTTTCAAAGTTTATTATTTGACCACTATATAGTTCAACGTGGAGAATAAGGAAGTAGGATTTCAATACTCTTTCCTCAACGTGTAATTTAAACAATGAAATATAGAAGCGTGTAAAAGTTGCTGACACAGCGCATTAAGATACTTATGCATCGCGGGCAGTTCTACTAAATTACCACTTTTTAGCAGTTCTTTAACCTAATCACCCCTTCTTCCAAATAATCCTTTTTTTATCTTGAAAAAAATCGTTTTTTATTCCATCAAATTAAAAGTACAGAAGTTTTAGTTAAGGATACTTTAGTACCCCTTTAGAATACATTAATTGTAGTATTGAATTTTCTAAGATTTTTAGTAACGTCTTGAGAATTCTTCTCAATCTACACTTTTAAGGGAGTAGAATTTGGACGGGTGACAGCCTGGTCCGTGATATGTTTGTCCGAGCATATTAGTCCAGTGTGTCGCTTTTTAGCCGAAGGCTTGAGGGCTTAAAACTGTTCGCTAGCTAGTCGGTTGCATCCTTGGGTAAAGCACTTAATGGACATTGCCGGAACCCAGCTGATTATTTGGTTCTACTAAATTGAAGGTACGTGTATATCATACACAACACACTTCAATAGCTCCGGTAACCCGACGGTGGGCGCGAGGTAACATTTTTTTTTTTTTTTTTTCAGATGGTTTATTAAAACCTTATGCCTTAATTGCAAATTTGCGCTGCGGATACAATCTAGCTTTTTTCAAAGCTTTTGCCGACTTGAGATTCTCCTCATATTTGTTTAAAGGGCGGCGAAGTGCACGGGTCTTCTTCGGCCGCAAATCCTTCGGCTTGTGTTTCTTTCCCTTAAACAATTTCCTCAAGTTTTCTTTTTGAGTTTGGTTGATAACGGTGAGCACGCGCGCAATGCTTTTGCGTACAAGGCAGATTTTTGAAAGTTTGGACGCCGCACCACCGGTCACTTTCGCTACTCTCAACGTCGACAACTCCTGTTTGAAGTCGTTCAGCTGCTTCAGCAGCTCGTCTTTCGACTTTCCGCGAAGTTCCTTGGTCTTGATGCGAGCCAACTCAATTCTTCCCACTCAATTTACACTATACTATAACTTCAACTCAAAACGTTACTAGCGATATCTGGCGGAACGGCTTATATGCTATTTTACAGATTTAAGTTCTAATTGATTCTAAATTAAGCTTTAAAAGTATGCATATTCAGATGTTAGTATTAAGTTGGAATTAAATTTAAATGCTGTTTTACGCTTTTCGTTAAAAAATAATATTCATGTTTTATCAACGGCGAAGGAAAACTGCAGGGGTGTTATAAAAGACGTTTTAGACTTTTTTTCATCGTCATTTTACTCTAGCTTTATTGCCGCAAATCAAAAGAATATTACACAAGCGATTTGGGTGCACACTTTCCAAGAAATTGGCAAGTCGATTATTTTTATATGCTTGCGCGAACCAAAGAGACTATACTTGTTATAGTCTCTTTGCACGAACGCTGTTTTGCTATTTTCCCCAGGAATATAATTAAGTGTCCATTTGATTGTGTTTTCTTTTAACAAAAAATACTTAACTAAAAGCATTGCCTCAATACATACAAAATGCACTTCTTAATTTCTTCTGCATCTTAAAACCGATAAATGTCACGCACAAGGTTTTCGGCCAGGTCTAAATATACCTAAATGAAAGAAATTGATTGGATTATAGTTATAGACTTGTTTTTACGACTGTCATTTTGCCGTTTTTTACCAAAGGTCCTGTTTGGTGTTTTATCGTGGAAATAAAAAACTAAAATAAACAAAAGTATTATTTACTATTTCTATTGCTAGGTGGAGCATAGTGGAGTTAAATTTAGAAAAAAGCGGAATGTTATGAACTGGAGATTAATGCAATGTTGCCTATATATCTCATGTTTAATGAGATAAAATAGATACTTTTTCAGTTTTTTGCATAACAGCCTTACAGCCAAGTTGTTATATTGTATGTTTTGGTAAGGTAGCCAGCTTTAATAATCTTAGCGGTGTGGATTTAGTTAGACTTTCATTTTTATTCAGTATCCATGCTTTCCGGTTGATAGTGTGTAAGAGAATCATTTGGATTTAGTTTAAAATTAACTTGTCTGGTAATACTAGGTAGATCTATGTAACTGGTTCAGTTTTGAAAGCAAAGCGTTTGTATGCATAAGATAAGAAATACACAGCATCAAAAAACTGAAATTAATAAAATGTCGTGAAATCATACACAAACTTTACTTTTGCATGCATGAAATCTCCATTAAAACTACCATTATCAGAAAAGCTTACGATATTACTGAAATAGCTCTACATATGGTACATAAGGTATTTTAAAATCCTCTAAGCATAGTTAGTGATAGTTGCCAAAATATATTTACTTTGTTAGAGTGGGGGAAAGTAAAAGGAGGGGAAGCTGGAATGAGGGAAGGAAGGCAACTGCACACTAAAATGTAGATACGAGCAGAAGAATAGTGTTTAACATGGAATTGGAGTTTGGTGCGGTTGAGATTAGTGTTTAGGGCAGGGTTATAATTAATTTCCATAGTTTAAGTCAGTTTCCCCTCTTTCCTTAGTATTGCCTGTTAGATAGGCAATCAGGAGGGACATTCAAAATCTGCCGATTTAAGATATTTTACTGATACATAATTAGGTAGATAAGAGCTTAAGTATCATTTAACCAGTAAATATGAGATCACACACAATCTTTATTGAATTGCGGGTTGGTTTAATTCATGAAAAGATCTCGTTGACATTCTACTCATATTTTATTATTAATGTGTGATATTTGTTTGAAAAAGTTTTAGTTAGCATCCCATAGGCTACTGTTTATCTGTTAGAGATACGGTGTCATGGTTTATAATAAACTTCACGGTATGAATAGAGCAGCGCTATTGTTAAAAAAAACTAATCAATTCTGCTTGTTGAGTTAAATGATAATAAATAGAGGTATTTAGTGTCTGTAGCAATTTTTAATTTAGATGTCAAGTCAATTAATTACTTAAAATTTAAAACATAGCATACATAAAAAGTATATAGAGTGCACTTTCCTTTTGTTTTTTAAGTGAAAAATCACTTTCCATGCTTTTCAGACCCACCCTGACAAAACTACAAATGTAAGGCATCCTACTGAGCTACAGACTGTAGTCGTGTAACCAGGCAACCATTTATCACTGGGGAAATATATTACATGTACTTGGCCACTGTCAATAACGTTTAATTATTTTGAATTACACTAGTGGTTTAAATACAATGGGTTAACATGAACACAGTGTTTGGGCAATTAAGTATTAAATTGGTAATATCTATAGCTTTTTATTTTAACACAAATGTTATTTTTACATTTCTTTACCGATTCTATTGTTCACAGAATGTGTGTTTATTTGTGATGAAGTACTGTTAAATGAAATATACATCCCAATTTCAATTTATCTTGGCGTAAACACCCAGAACATCGTTTTCAAGGAAATACCATAAAAGCAAGAATGCCGGCTCGAATGTGGAAGTGTTTCCCCAGCTTCAGATGCAACAGGTTAGATTCGGATTACCGGTACTTATTGGAGCTTTATAGTAAAACTTAGTCGATAGCTACCTATGTCTTTAGTTGTTCTTTTTGGGTGCCTATATTTACTATAGGATCACTTGGAGTGCTTGGAACCCTAAAACCAACCATGCAATCCTATAGTAATTAGAGGTACAGGTTATTTTCCTGTAATATTTTATTTTCATTAATGAATATTGGATTTAGTTGGAGAACTAAACATTAATTACTTTCTTGGTATGAAGTACAGACATTTATTTTAATATTTTTAGTTATTATTACCTCATGCCAGACCGCAAAATAATTATTTGAAGGTGCCTGTCATATGACCGGCAACGAACAAACAGTGCCGGTCAAATTAAAAAAGCGCCGGTCAAACGAGCATTACTTCACGTTCACACCGTCGTAATTGTCGAGTATGCATGACGTCACGCTGTCGTAATTGTCGATTTAACATTTGCTTGGGGATGCGCCTAAACGTCAACGTCCATTTAAAGGGGAACTGAAGTCAATTTTAAGAATATCTTAATAAATGGAAAAAAATACGCTGATTTCAAAAATCAAATCAGTTTCTTCCAATATTTTTTGGTTAAAGAGTTATGAGCAAATATGTATTTCGTTTTATGTTAGGGGATTTCCCGTATTACGTCACTGACGTTGTTGAGATTTCGTGCATATATGCATTGTATACAATCATGTGTCAGTTTAGAGGTGAATTAGTAACAGAAGCGCCTGCAGGAGCGTTGTATTTTCGTTTTTATTATGGAGACTTAGCATAACACTTGTCATATAGCCTTACTGAACCAATGTACATGGTGACAGCTTACTTTAAGCCCGGTCATTAAGGCCTGCACGGTCCTGGACCTAAGCTGAATGCTGAGGTATACAGGTCTCGTATTTAAATGATTTTAGAATAATAAGTCTTAGCAATTTATATCATAAATAATAAAAGTGAAAACAGAACAAGAAAACTATAACAGAATGCATTAAACTGTAACTGCCAGCAATTTATAGAAATAAACCAGCCATCAAGCAAAGGCTAGACACCTAGACTATGCGGCGGGAAAAGCCTATTTCTTTCATGGTTTACCTTGGCTGTTTGTATAATGTTTTGCTGTTGTGTATGTGGTGCATTTAATGTCTGCTGTTATTGAAACTGAGCATTAGCCTACTGGTTGAGAATACCACTTATTGCAAAAACCAGTTAATCCACAGTTGAGTAGCTAATGTGTAGTCTGACAACAAGTACACAGCAAGCACTCAGATAAGTAAGTGAAGAATATATATAATAGATCTTTACTTAACTACCCAAATAAGTTAATATGAATATACCACATTTCTAATTTAGTTCTTTTTATTAGATATTGTAAAATGCCTAAAGTTAAGCCACTGAGAAGGAAGGAAGAGTGATTGGAGCATATTGTTTTGCTCCGGGATGTACAAATTCCTATTACAGCACACGAAATTCCAATCCACCTGTGCTCTTCCATCGATTTCCTCACAACGACAAAAAACAGATGAAGCAATGGATACAACAATGCAAGCGTTCTAAACTACCTGGAAAAAGAACCGCAGTGTGTAGTGCACATATTTGTGACAAGGATTATCATAGTAAAATTGTATTTGACTCCAATGGAGTGGCCAAGATGATGAAAACAAACCACTTGGTGAAAAATACAGTTCCAACAGTTTTTAATTTTTCTGATTATGATTTTAAACATAGTGATCAACCCAGTACATCAAGTGCAACTTCAAGAACTTCTTTATCCAAGTAGATAATTGAAAAATAAGGGCTTTTAGTAGTGCAAGTCCAGTGTGGTGTTATTTTGTGTACAAATACATGTACATTCATGCAGCATAAACATTCTTGCGGTGTGTCCATAAGAATACAGTTTTTGCAACGGCACCAAGTCATGTCAATAGGTAATGTTTCTAAATAAACATTTTCTTCTATAGGGCTTGCATCTTCAAAGATACTTTCAGACGTTTTCCTTGGTTTAAACGCATATGACTGAATTTGTGTTATTTTATTGTGTACAATAAAATTTCTTTCATCCATGCCAGAATGCTGAAAACTGTCATCCATTTTAGTGTTACAACATTAACTTAAATTTACTCTAGAAATGAAGAAAACAAAAGAAATTAGTTACAACTTCTATGCATATGTATACCAAATCCCTCACACTTCTCAGTTTGTAGCCTAGGGGTTGATAATAACATTGCTAGTCTATATTGCAGATTATAGCTATATATTGAAAAGCAACAATCATGAAAGAAATAGGCTGTTCCCACCGCATAGTCTGATCTTTGATTGATGGCTGGTTTATTTAGAACTATAAATTGCTGGCAGTTACAGTTTACTGCCTCCTGTTCTAGTTTTCTTGTTCTGTCTTCACTTCTATGATTTATGATATAAATTGCTAAGATTTATTATTCTAAAGTCATTTAAATACGAGACCTGTATACCTCAGCATTCAGCTTAGGTCCAGGATCGTGCAGGCCTAATTGAGCGCGCTTAAGGTAAGCTGTCACGAGGGTACATTGGTTCAGTTAGGCTATATGACAAGTGTTATGCTAAGTCTCCATAAAAAACGAAAATACAACGATCCTGCAGGCGCTTATGTTACTAATTCACCTCTAAACTGGCACATAATTGTGTACAATGCATATAGGCACGAAATCTCAACAACGTCAGTGACGTAATACGGGAAATCCCCTAACATAAAAATAAAATGCATATTTGCTCATAACTCTTTAACAAAAAAATATTGGAAGAAACTGATTTGATTTTTGAAATCAGCGTATTTTTTTCCATTTATTAAGATATTCTTAAAATTGACTTCAGTTCCCCTTTAAATACGAGGTACGAGGCGGTAGACCCAACGCTAATACCTTATCACGCGTCTGCGGTGAAATCTGATTAATCGGCGCTTTTAAATGCAAGCTTTATCTATTACGCTCTTCGTGTTTTATTATTGGACGTGGTAACAAACGTCATGGCTCAGCGCCAATAAGCGTAATTTCGTTCTTGTTTGGAATGTATATTTTGTGCGGAACAAGTTCTATAGTCAACTTCCTCATTATTCACGTTTAAAGAGGTAAATTGTATCTTAATAAAGACCATTCACACGTTGATTGTCTGATGTAACAAAGCGTCTGTGAAACCATAAACGTGTTTTTAAGGATAATGTTTAGTAAATAATAACAATAAAAGATATAATACAAAGCAGGAACCGGCGTCTGTAATGCGCGTGTTATGCGATATAATTGTCAGCGCCGGTCAACATGACCGATGGAAGGTATAAAGCGCCGGTCACGGTAGCTCAAGTGCCGGTCAAATGACCGATGACCGACCGTTATTTTGCGGTCTGCCTCATGCCCATATTTTCTTCAACTTTTTAAATACTTTTTAACATCTTATTAATATAAATTATGAACGTTATATTTGAATCCACTATATCAAGAACGTGTTCATTAGCTTTGTCCAGTGACACTAGTGCGCAGAAACACTTGCATATATCTAACTCAGGTATTATCATTTAACTTCGCACAGTATGGTCACAGAATAATTAATGCTTTTCACTTAAATCTATGTATTTATTACATTGGACTGATGACTGTCATTAATCTTCATACCGCCATTACATTTACTAGCAATATTGTACATAGTCACCGATTTCTTCGTAAACAACCAAATAACCATTTAATTTGGAGAAGACACACTTTGAGGTTGATATTTATTTATGTCCAGAAGTGGAGCATAACAGATTAACATACTTGTTAAGTGCATTTTGGAAACCACTTTATTGTATTTGTTATTATAAAAACTTAGTGTAAAAATACAAGTGTAAAAATACCTAACAATAAAGTGGGAAAATATTAAAACAGTTTCAAATATTTATAATGTTTGGGTAACAATTGCCTTTGTGAGAAACGCCAGTATTTTGTAAACACTTAAACACAGGATTAGTACAGGAGATTATAATTACAAGATGTTTTGTTTTCCAAATGCGAAACCAAACAAGAAAAGAAACCACAAATTTGTGTTATTATTAAATGTAGTTTTTTCAATTAATTACACTAGCAGAGTATGTAATATCAAGACTAATAATAATTAAACCCACTCATGAAACAGTGTTTAATTTATGATCTTCTGCAATTGAATTCATACCAGTACCTTGTAATATTGGATACAAATTTATCTTGCTATAAAAGAATAATTGCCCCCACAAAAAACAAAGTTTAAAATCAAATGGACCATTTTACTCCTGGACCATAGTTAGGCGTGTTAATTCCAGAATTAGGATTCTATTCAAAAAGGAAATGATTGGTAATTATTGTTTTATTCCAGAAATCCAACAATTAACTACTACATAGTGAAACAACATAGTTTTTATTTGTATAATTTTGATTAGATTACCGGTAAGTATTAAAATTTGTTTTTTTAGACTTGCTGTTAGAAGTCTATTTCAGAGCGATTCAGAATTCTAGATTTAAAAATATTGATTCTGGAATAATTCTAGAAGCCAAACTGATTTGGATAAGAACATCCCTTACCGCAGTTGCATAATGCTGCATAATATGCAAAGTATATTGCGATGCAAAAATTAAATGCAGATGTAGATGTCATTCATCATCTTTTCATCATCAAATCGAAATCAATCATGTCTACATTGCTTTGCAAAATGTTGTTTGTAAATAGAAATATTCCCACTTAGTTTTATTGCTTATTGTTCCCTCATCCCTAAGCTACAATCAACAATCAATAAAGAATTAGGGTGTCTGGAAAACACAGCATACTTTTCATGGCCATACTTTATTTTTCAGTAGTTGATTGTGGATAGTGCATTTCTCAATATAAAATCGAGTTAAAAACCTTCTTACCATTGTAAAATGTTGGTTTAAATGGATTTAGTATTTTAATTGTTGAAGGATTGGTTTGGTATTTTACTGTCATACCATCAGACGGCATAGCAGGGATTGATTGAAGTGTAAATATAGAAATCCTGCACTATCTACTACCACATGTGTGCTACACAACTCCAAACTTCTCTCCTGTGTTGGTTATTTTGTTTAGGCATATTTGCGTTTTTTCATAGAAGTTACATATTTGCGTTTATTTATGAAAGTTACAATATAAAAAGTTTCCTACATGGATTTTAAAGATTCTGTTCCTCAAACCTGTTTAGCATTAGCAGACTATATTCCATTTATTCAATTATCTGATGATATGTTTTTTTTTACATTTTCTTCTTCTTTCTACAAAGAAAAAACTGTTTTGTGTTCTATTAAAAAGCAATATATAGGCACAAATATACTTAATATCAGTTTGTTTCACATTTTAGGCGACTGTTATTTAATTTCTTTGGCTATTTATTAGATATTCCATCCTAAATACTAGTCAGGATTTCCAAGG
>CH002761.1:296748-316570 GCA_000149265.1 Ciona savignyi
GATCTGAGTAGCATCGGAAGACAGCAGAAACGCATCACTTTCCACGAAGACCAACTGAAGGACATTGAAGATGAAGGGGTGAGCGAGCAAACTGTTCCATGGATGAGAATGTTCTAGAATATTAGACAACAGTTTCAAGTTCAACAAATTTTATTTTTATCATTGAAAATTTTGTAAAAATGTGAAATTGGCTCTTACACAGATTTAAAATGGATTAATTATACTTTGTAGGGTAATATCACCGAAAGATATAGAAAACAAAACACAACAGCCTTTATGCACTGAAAATCGCATGTTGATATTTGGGAATATCAAGCAATTTCCATTTACTGTTAAGGCTTTAGTGCTTCAAATTAAATTTGAATCATTTTTTATTATACGTTACGTGTTTTAAAAATTGTCATGTATAACATACCAAAATAAATCTTAAAATTTGGATTTAAAATAACACCTGCAATATTTTATTGTAAAACAAAAAGTGTTTTTCACCACAAGAGTATTTTTTGTAATCCAAGAAAAACCCTAACCCCCAAACCTCCTCTACACAAGACGAAGATATTCGTTCCTCGTGTGTCTCTTTTTGTCACAAGAGACCCTAACCCCCCCTCACCCCCCACCAGCAAGGAGTATTACAACGCCATGTCACAAGAGACCCTAACCCCCAACCTCACCCAACAGCAAGGAGTATTACAACGCCACCTCACCCCCCACCCCAAAGAACTGAAGAGACAACAACAGAGTGAAGTTCTTCAGCGTCACAGACAACAAGCTCAGATGGAACAGGAGGCAAACAGACTTGCACACGATGGTAGATTGGGAAACCAACTTTGTTTAAAACTTTTTTTTTAATAATAGGCACACTAGGCTATACCATACCATATTTCATGCTAAAAATGATTTTTTTAATTTTATATTTTTACTTAGCACAAGTTTTTTTTTACTTAGCACAAAATTATGTACATTTTCTCATATGGAATAATTTCCCCTATAATGCCCAAATTTGACTCATGTCTAGAATAGTTTAAATGCTCAATTTAAGATAATGAGTAGATTTGGTTCCATTCTTTTGAATTCCTAATATTATTTTGTTCTCATGTGGCTAGTTAAGCTAACTTGTTTATTCCCAAGCATGGAAAACTTGCCAATTGTTAAGTTATCTCTTGCTCAACCTTCTGTGGCCAAAGCTATTGCAGTTTTGTATATTGTTTAGACGTTTCTATTTTTAGTATACCCATTAATCTTTGTGCATTTGATATTTACTAAGTGTCTTGCCCAGAACCTACTAGCTTCTATCACAAACATTTGTGTTGAAATCCAGTTTCATATTTTATGGATTAGATAGAATAATTATATTTTATTCCCATGGATGGGAAAACGCAAGAGGTGTTACCACACGAATAACCGTCAGATCACCTTGCACCCATCGTCGGGATACCAGATGTATTGCAGTGTGTTGTGTATGATTTAATTGTTATAAACCATTAATGCACGGGTGTGTCCGCTAAGTGCATTGCCCACCCAACACCTTGGGGTATCCGGTCTGTTTAAATGAGTTAACCCACTGGAACGTGATTAAACAAGGGAAATATGCTGCAGATGAAGCCAATCAGTCGAAGGACGCAAACAGCGAAAACCAACCGTTGCTTGATGAAAGCTCAGTGGTGGTGCCTCCACCAACTGTTACAAGCGAAAAAGCGATTGTTTTTGGTAAGTTGGTGGTGGTCGACTGTATGTGTGGTGATGTATCTGTAGGTTATAGTAGTTTAAGGTTGTAGTGTCTGTTCTGTCCATTTAAAATGTACAGGATTGCCTTCATGCTTTATTTGGCAATAATACTCATCACCAAAGACCAAGTTCAAATATATCCTAAAATAAATCAAAATAAAATAAAATCAGTGGTTGTGTGCTGTGGTTACTACTGCAACCAACTAACTAAAAGCATGGCTTCTCATGCAACAATGAGCTTTGTGATGCACGAATCCAGAACTTTATATAAAAGCATAGAATTGCTCTCACATATACCAATACATCGGCAAATAACTTCAAAATCCCCTAATTTCTTTTCAAGCATTTGATCATGGAAAGTCCACTGAAGCTTTGATCATTTTTAATATAAACAATCTAACCAATACAAAAAAGTTTATTTATGATAAACTTCCCCCAATATTATGCGTTCATTGTTGGATGTATTTGATAAATCTCACTGACCCAGATGAAGTGGATGAGAAGAGTAGATTGCTCCAACATCAACAACCGACCGCTGATCAGGAGGATCCAGAGTCGGGTGAAGAGGTGAGAAGATCGTGTGGACCTCATTCCATCACCCTTATGTCATCAACCCTCACTTTACCCTGAACCCCACCTCACATCCCCCATCTTACCCCTAACTCACCTCTTTACCCTAACTCACGCCAAAATTACCCCCAACGCACCCTTACACATGACCCCTACATGACCCCCATCTTACCCCCCTCATGACCCCACATGCTCGCCAACGCACCACCCACATTGCCCCGACGCACCCCACAACATGAACCCCATGTTTCATGTGGGGGTGCGTTGGCGAGCACCCATATTCCCCACTATCTCACCCCCCTCCCCCCCCACAGTACGAGGAGAAGGAGGTGACATTCGGAGACACCGGGATCGGATCCGACAACGAAGATGAGCCGAGATCCGACCGCCTCCATCGAAAGGATACTCCTCATTACAAGAAGGACCTCCGAATCACAGAGACCGATAAGCCAGACTCCGTCGTCGCTCTCTTGAAGAAGACTTCCTTCAAAGGTATCAACACTTTCAACCAAGTTGTCAGGAGCAATTTTGTGTGAATAAAACTTTCAGTTTTTTGTCCTATTTTTCTGAGTAAAATTGTCGTGCAGTTTTTATGTGGTTTCTGGTTAATATTTATGATATTGATCATTATCTTAGTGGTATTTTATTCACTGCAATTGTGAAAATTTTGTTTTAATTTCCAGACACTGGAGATGGTCCTGGGACAGAGTTATTCCTGGAGCAGGTGAGTCAAATGGTTTTGTAGGGAATACCTCATTGCTGGGTTTGATCCAGTCATGTTGGTTGTTATGTTGTAACGTCAATTGAATGGGTTAATTCAAACTCAGAGGGAATATGGATCAAATTACATTAATCGTATTAAACTGATGTGTTAGACTGTTAGTTGGAAGTGGTGGGGTCGAAACCCTCCAGCAGCCTTGACCGCAGATGTCTCTGGACCTGGTGGATTATTAGATGAAAACCTCATGTTTCCATCATACACAACATACTGCAATAGCTCTGATACCCCGGCGATAGGCGCGTGGTGATCTGATTGCTTGTGTGTTTACCTTGTGATTTCCCATTCACGGGGATAAACATGAATATCCTGACCCAGGTTATGTGGTGAAAATGAGTCATCATTTCTGGCTATTTTTAAATAATTAAAGAAACATAAAATAACAAAAAAATATTAAAAAGTTTAACTTTGTTAAACTTTGGTTTTGTAGGGATACCTCATTGCTGGGTTTGATCCAGCTATGCTATAATATTGTTGCGTCAGTTGGAGGGTAGATTAATTGAAACTCAGAGTGAATACAG
The DNA here is from genome assembly GCA_000149265.1 of Ciona savignyi. Lineage (NCBI taxonomy): Eukaryota > Metazoa > Chordata > Ascidiacea > Phlebobranchia > Cionidae > Ciona > Ciona savignyi. The sequence continues at coordinate 300,343 of CH002761.1, forward strand.
ATCAAATTACATGAACAACTTCAAACTAATGTGTTCGTTAGTTGAAAGGTGGTTGGATTGAAACCCTCCAGCAGCATTGACCACAGATATCTCTGGACCTGGTGGATTAATGAATGAAAACCTTATGTCCCATTCGTACATAACACACTGCAATAGCTCCGGTAACTTGAAGGTGGACATGAGGTAATCTGACGATTGCCCGTGTGTTAACCCCAAATTGGTTTTCTTGTTGGGGATAAACATGAATATCCGGACTCAGATTATTTGGTAAAAATGAGTCATCATTTCTGGCTATTTTTAAATAAATAAAGAAACATAAAATAATTAATCAAATATCACAAAGTTCAACTTTTGTTTCCCCCTCCCCCCCAGATTGAGCTGACGATAGACAGAGAGGGTGGGGGGTTGGGGTTGAGCATAGCTGGAGGGAAGGGTTCGATGCCGTACGCTGAGGATGACGAAGCCATCTTCATATCCCGAGTGACACCCAAGGGAGCTGCAGCCAACGCTGGGATTCGACAGGGCGATCGACTGCTTGCGGTGAGTATGCTGCCTCCTTGTGGTACATGTGTGCCCTCTGGTGGTGGGTAAGGTGTGGCGAATGGTTAACGTGACCGATATATACCAATTCTATATAAAATAACAGTCTCTTCTTACGGGTTTAAACTTATAAAAAAAACAGAAGAAAATTAAAATGTATTCTGTCGGAATGAAAGCGAACTCCATAATGGTACTATATATCATATATTTTACATATATATCATGTATATCCAAAGGAAACCCACAATAACATATGATATATTTTGTTGATGGTTAAAACAATGACTAGAATTAATAACCAAGATAGTTTGGACAAGTTTTTTACAAGTCACCTGGTGCTTGTTTGTATCTGATTGTAATTATAAGATTAAGATTATAATGTTTAAATGTGTTTATGGCTCAAATCATAAAAACAATTTAATAAAGAAAGAAAAATTGGATGTTTGATGAAATTCTTGTAATTTTTAATTATAACACTCATTAATTTTAACTGAAAAACAAAAAATTTAAAACTTTTATTAATTTAAAAATAGATATGTATTAATAAATAATTGAAACTTATTTTGTTCCGCATGTGTGTGGTTCAAGGTGGGTGATGTTGCGCTGACAGATGTTGAACACACGGTGGCAGTAGAGGCACTAAAGAATAGCGAGGAAGTTGTGACGCTTCTTGTGGAACGATGGTCCCGACGTGTGGTGAGTGTGGTGTGGTGTATATTGGGGGAGGGACACTTAAAACTACCATGTGAAGCGTGGTATTTTCTCTACCATTTCCTTGAAGAGTTGTAACCACATGTATGCTATTGGGGGTTTTAAAAAAAAGTGTTTAAAATATAACAGATGTATGGCACACGAATAAATATGGGGTTTGCGCACTTAGTGAGCAAATACCATCTTTTGAGCTTTGTATACTTTCTTCCATTTGCCTAAAGAGATATTTAACAACTGCCAAATAAAAGTATCTGGTGAATTGCTATAATCGTTCATCAATATATGACTCTGAGTGGGGTATTCCCCTGATTTGAAGACAGTTGGATGATGTGTGGTTTGTGTCCCCAGATTGAGGAGGAGGGGGCCCATGTGGATGGGGATGAGGAACAAATGATGGAGGAATTGGAGGAAGGAGCATCCGAGGTGAAGAAGCAATCCGTGTCGTTTGCACCGGAGCCTCAGATGAAGATCCAGGGAGAGGTGAGGATGGTTGGATGTTGGAATGTTAGGGGAGGGAGTTGGGAGGAGGAAACATGACTTTTCACGTCCGGACGTTTCAGAATTTACCTTGAATTGTATTTTCAACCAACGAAATCTCGTGTTAAACACGAATCAAATTTCATGCTGAATCTTCTCAATATGAAAAGTAATATCTGCTTAATACAGTTTTCCTGGTGTAATTTCATGCACTATACTCATGAAATGGGTGGATTTGCTTCAAGTTTATTAACTGTAAGAACCAGAGTTGCAAACCAACAGAATCCAATTGTTGCAACAACTTTCTTCAGCAAATTCTTTTGGACTTTTATGTTTTATGGGGTAAGAATAAGAACCCATAATAGCATTGCAGTCTATGTAGCTCTGAATCCTGTCTTCAGGTCTTCAGGGTCTCCTGTCCAACTTGTTAGTATTTCAATCTGTTTGGTTCTGAATTCTTCTAGAATTAATAATTCCAAATCTGGAATTCCAGACCTTCACAACCACCCTCCGACGCACCGACCAGGGTCTGGGCTTCTCCATCGCAGGAGGTGTCGGTTCCACCCCGTGTCGGCCCGGGGATGAAGGGATCTTCGTGTCCAAGGTGGTGGAAGGGGGTGAAGCTGATGTTGGGGGCAAAGTACAGATCGGGGATAAAGTTTTATCTGTGAGTTGGAAATATTGGGGTTCTGTTGGGGTTTCCCTTCTTTTCGGGGTTGTTTTTTTAGTTTAAAGCTTTTTTTGTAACATGGTGTTTTTTTAATCACTGATCTGAATTTTTAATTGATTTTTGTAGAAACTAGTTAATGTTGATTGCATTAACACTTGCATGTTTGATCTGTTTGCACTCAATCAACAGGTATATTGCACGATTGCCTCTTTGATTACTAATATCTCCAGTCAGCAGTTTTCAATTGCGTAACACTGCTGTCTGGAAACACTGCAGCAGCTTGACGTTTCGTTCACGTCTGCGTGATGTCACTGTCTCCACTCTGTCATGGTTCACTAATTCTGTCATGTGACCGTGACAGATTGCATACCACCGTGGATCTCATGCATGAACTTACACTTGTGATTACTGGTTTATCCTTTTCACTAAAACTTCTCCTTTGCTTGGTTTCTTTGCATTTTCAATGATATTTTCTGACTCACTTTGTGTCTTTTAGTGGATGTGCCAACATGTATTTAAACTTGCCTCAAAATCACGGTTTGAAGTAATTTCACTTTTAAATGGTTGCGGCGGATTTAAATTTTACTTTTCCTTCTTTTTCCTTATTTATTGGCATGTTGGGCGTTTTGGGGCACCTTGCGCATGTTGGTTACATAGGCACTTAGGAAACGTAGGGCGACTTTGGCACGTTGGACACGTTGAGCACCTATGGAATTTTGGCCACTTTGGGCATCTTAGGCATGTTGTGCATGTGTTTGGTTAAGGTACTGCATGGAGAATATGAGGGTGGAAATATATAAAGATGGATTTTGAATTTGTTAAAATAATGGGTAACGGTTGGGATGTCACCCCTGGGTCCCCTGTCTTAAAAATTTCTTTATAAACCCCCATCACGTCTATGACATCAGATCAACGGTTGTGACATGACGGACGCCAGACATGACGAGGCCGTCAGGCTGCTCAAACAAATCAGCCCAGAAGTGGGGATTACCCTCACCCTCTACCGAGAGGATATCTACTACACCCAGCCCCCGGTGCCGGGCCGGAACGCGGTCGAGGCCGTCCAGGTGGCCGAGGAGCCCAACACGAACGCGAACAACGCGAACCCGGTGGCGTTTGTGCAGGAGGAATCACCAGCGTTGCCACCGAAGGCGTACATGAACGCACAGCACTTCGAGAGCGAGGAATTCCCCATTGAGGTGGGAGATGTCAACCTCTGTATTGTGTCATGGTTTCATATTAATTATATGGGGTGCACGATTCTTAAGGATGTTCCTATCCTAATTTGTTTGGTTTTTATAAATATTCTAAATTCAATATTTTCAAATAACTGTTAAATAGACTTAAGAAAGAGCAAATAGAAAAACATTTTTACAATGCAGGACACTACGCACTAAAACTGTGGAAACGAATTCTAACCATTTCCCAACCCGAATCTCAGCCCCATAACTAACTCAAATTATCTCAATACCCCAATCTTCATTTTAGTCAGTTTCTCCACATCCATAATTTCCGCATTTCCTTCTTTTAGTTTCCCTAAAAATATTCCAGCTTTATTCCAGGAGTACTAACCCCAAGTCCAATATATGTTGCATAATGTGTAAGATCAAATTTATATATAATTCGTAGTTGTTTGCCCCATTTTACCCTGTATTCCAACATATGTCCCACATACAGGAAGTGCACTTGACACGCAGTCATGGACCACTAGGACTGAGCATAGTGGGAGGGAGGGACCATAACAGCCATCCATTTGGGATCAATGAACCAGGGATCTTTGTATCCAAGGTAACTTGTTCAGCTATGTTCCTATGCTACCCATCCCTTTTGTGCTGAGTATATTAACTTATTGTGTTTCGTAGTAAATTATTATTGAATAACTTGGTTCAACTTGTGTTATAGTTAATCATTATCATAAGTAAATCATTATTTTATAAGTTGGTTCAACTTCCAAAATATGTTCATTTTTTCTCTGGACAGAAGTAGGTTATTTTCTTATTTTGCAACCAAAGTTTGTAATTTGTTAAGCTATGTAACTAGTTTAGTACTATTCATGTGTTATCCATCTAATGTCCTTGTGCTAAAGGTTATATAATTAGTACATATCATATATGAATTATTTTATCAAGTATTGTGTGTTGCACCCAAATACACAACATAGCTTAATCCTACTTAGTTAAGTCTATATCAAGGGTCAGCAACCTGCGGCTCTTTCATCTTCTGAAGCGGCTTTTATTCATTTCATTGCTTCTGTAGCGAGCGCTTAATAAGTTTAATACCCATGCATAAGTGAAACGAACAGAAGAACTCTCACATCTTTATCTCACACAGTGTTGTTTTTTTATTTATTGCGAAAGTATTATTGGCAGCTCCCAGTGATTTTTATTTTGTGGACCAAGCAATTCCATAACCCTTAAGTGTGGTTCTTTCTTTTTTCTCTACCAAAATTGCACGCCGCACTTAGCAGTCAACATTTTTATTTTAAACAACAAACCACACCACAATTATCCTCCTGGCTCTTTGGTAATAAAACTTAATTACTTAGCAAACTTAGATTACACGATAACATCTTCAATTACATGTGTAGCTGCAGATAATGTCAGTTTGTATATTGTTCCTCATGTCCCAGCGGCGCTCCATGAGTTCCAACATGGCTGTACTGATTGCAAAACTGCCGAAGAAGCTATTTTGGATTTAATTTTTAATATTTAAGGGCAATATAAGAATATATTAACAAAATGACCTTGTGTGTGGTTGAATCAGTGATATCAATGTGAATCATTGTTTGTATCAGTGTAGGATTAAAGGTGACATTCTGTGTCGCCTATCATTTAATTCACTATAATGAACCGATGACACTTTTGGGTATAATTTGCTGCAACAATGATAGCGGATCCTGGAAAATCTAAGACTCTTATGTGTTATTGTATTATAATCTATTATATGCTATTATATAAGGGATATGGACATGATGCATTATTAATTGGGGCAATTAATGAGGCTAATCTTATTATTCCCATGTTAATTTAATAAGAAAGAGAAATGAACTGTGACATTCCTGGCATGGCTCGACTGTGGGCATGTGCTGTTTTAATTATTGCTTCATGACCTTGTTGTGTTGTGTGAATAAGATGGAAATTTAATTCTTATCCCTGTGAATAGGAAACGCAAAAAGGGGGTTAACACACGAGCAATCGTCAGATCACCTCACGCCCACCGTCGGGTTAGCGGAGCTATTGTGTTGTGTATGATTGATATATTCCTTTAATTTGATGTTTTGTACGATTGATATAATACTTTTTAACATTAATCCACTGTGTTCAGGCAATGTCCTTTAAAGTGCCATGCGCAAGGACACAACAGACTAGCTAGCGACCAGTTTCGAACCCTTAATCTTTTGGCTGAAAGGCGACGCACTAACCCAGCAAGCTAATCTGTCAAAATAAAAATGTGCAAAATATCCCATTCCCTATCACCCAAATTGGAAGCCCGGTTGTAACAATCCAAGTGCACTCTAATGCTTCTTATGCTCCCCTCCATCCCCAGATTCAGCCGGATGGTGCGGCCGCCAACAGCAACCTCCGGATCGGAGATCGGATCATGGAGGTGAACAACATCGACCTCACCCTCGCTTCACATGACGAGGGAGTGAACGCGCTGTTAGCAAGCGGTCCAAGCATGCAGCTGTTGGTTCGACATGATCCCCCTCCCCCAGAAATGATTGTGAGTTTTGTGAATTATGATGTAACAACACAATGGGCGCGAGGTGATCTGACGATTGCCCGTGTGATGACGCTCCTCGTCTTACCCATTCACAGGGATAAATATGAGTATTTTATTCTATCCTTTCAATTATACAACACACTGCAGTAGCTCCGGTAACCCGACGGTGGGTGCTAGGTAATCTGACGAATGCCTGTGTCGTAACCCCCTTTGTATTTTCACAACAGGGAGTGGATATTATATATCAAGTTAATTACATATCAAGTCAGATGGTATCTCAATTGCTTTTAGGACGTTTTTTAAACCATTTATAATCTTCAATTACAATAATTGTTGGGACTGGTTTTATGATATAAATACAGCATATTGCGTGGAGTCATCTCTAAAGATTTACGAAAAATTCCAAACAATAAATATGAAAGTTTGTTTTTAAAATGTTGTCATTGTTTCTAATTGAACTTTTGTTGTCGCTTCCAGGACATCGTGCTTACGAGGGGACCTGGTGAGAAGCTGGGTATTAGTATCAGAGGTGGGGTGAAGGGGCACGCGGGGAATCCCCTGGATGAAACAGACGAGGGTATCTTCATATCCAAGGTGGGATGAGGTTTGACTGCCAGGGATTTAATTGGAATTGTTTACAGATATTGGTTAAATTATTTTTGATAAAAAAAGTTTTCTTACGTTTTTGTCCCTTTCAAACATCCAATCTATAGAAATTATGAAAATACAACCACATATTGTAATATTCAATACTTTCATTCCTAGCATAAGGAAATGTTATGTCAGTGGTATTTCATTTTTGTTATGTACCAGTATGTTTGGTGTTAAAGTATAAATTATGTTAAAATTTTAGTTTAACACCAGAGATGCAAAGAGTCAAAATTTTAAGGAAAAAGTGTAGTTTGGGACCCAAACTTTACCATATTTATGATAAATTTCATAAAAACCCCCTCCCTAAATCTATGTTGGGCAATAATTTTAACACATTATGTGCATTTTACTTAGAAAGTTTGCAACTAGAGTGATAAAAATTTAAGAAAATGTGAAATTGTATAACCCAAACTTTACCCCAAAAACAAAACGCATAAAATCCCCAGATTAACCCTGATGGGGCTGCGTACCGTGACGGTCGGATAAAGGTGGGTCAGCGGATCCTGGAAGTGAACGGGCAGTCCCTGCTCGGATGTTCGCATTCGGAGGCGGTTCGTACGCTCCGAGCGATCGGGGACCACGCAAACTTCCTCCTGTGCAAGGGATACAACCCGGATGAGGTCACGGTGTGTGGGTTGCAAGCTGAACATCCTGCACTGAGCGATGTAAGTGGAACCTGTTGTTGTTATGAGGATATTTATGATTATTCTTCTGAATGGGAAACCATGTGGGTTAACTCACTTCAGATTGTGGCTTATTTGTCGCTGACGTTACATACAAATAACCAATTCTGGTCGAGATATGTGTGTAAATGTCTTCAATGCAAACTGACCTTGACAAAAAAAAGTCTAAAAAATGTGCTCGGAATGTGTAAATCAGGGCAGCACAAAAAAAGGAAAAGCGGGAAGGAAGGAAACCGCTCACTAAAATTACGGAAACTATTTCAAACCCTAAAACTCCAACCCTATGTTTGAAACTAACTCTAATGGTCTAATTTTTATTTTAGTGTGCAGTTTCCCTCCTTCCCGCTTTCCCTCCTTTTAGTTTTCCCGGTAAATCAGACTAAAGTTTTCGCTGAAATTTGCAAAGTGGAAGCAATGCGTTAATGGAGTGCGAAAACCGCGGAATTTCAATGACGTCAGCAAGGGTTTGCCGTAGCTCAGGGAATTTGTTTATAAGTCGCGGATAGTGTTCCTTCTATTATTCGTCGTAATTCTAACGATGATAGGGAATTAAGCATTACAGCATATCTAGTTTAAATTCCCGTGTCGATAATTAGGCCTTTTGTTACAAGTCGCTTATTTTTTCATTTTGATTGATATGTGTTAACCGTCGCCATTTTAACAATGTTAGGGATGTTAGGATAGGAATCAATTATAGAATGGGAATTATAACTACGATAGTAGGAAATTAAACGACACAGCATATCTAGTTTCAATTCCCGTGTTGATATTCAAGACTTTAATTGAGTTTATTTTAACGAGACAAACAAAGATTTTTTATTTCCCCTGATTAAGCGACTGTGGTAGATACTAGGCCAACTCTTATTTGATTTCGTCGTGTAGCTTTGTTATGCTAAACTCTAAATCCGGTATATGGAATCAACAATTACAGCAGCAATATTTTAGCTTTAGAGAAACTTAATAAAACCGTTAACTTCACGTTCATGTAATACTGTTTTGTATTGTTGATGACTGTGTGAAAAAAGAGGAAGTTATTGAGGTTGGATTGTATGAGATCAGCAACTTAAAGTCTCCGTAAACATGATACTGATGCAAGGAATTACGATGACTACAATTGTGCACAAAATTGCGTAAATTTCCGCCAAGATTGCTTCTTTTTCATGTCGTGTAAATGCGTTTAGAAATCACCTTTTGCAAGATCGTGTTCTGCAATTCTCAGTTTAGGGGGTTGGTTTAGTGCTTACACTCGTATAAAGCCCGCCCAGGTATGAAATTCGAAACACCAAAATCTCAGTTTTCCAAATTCGATACAATACGTGAACGCGTCATAGGTGTCAAGGGTCAGGTAATTGTAATGTTCTATTGTGTCCGATTCGTATCACCCATTGTAGTAAGCTTAAAGATGTTTAAAAGTAGTCCGATAAGAGAAGCCAGTTTTCAAGACAAACATGTAAAAATTACGGATTATTAAATGGCCGAATATTTAGAACTAATGTTATTTATATGCAGAATTATGTTAAGTTTTAACATTTAGTAATTAAGCGTTTTATCTAATAAAACGCACATTGGCTAGAGACAATCCACTAATAGAGTTTTTGTTTTAGTTTCAGCTTTTGCTACAAAATGGTTACATGAAATAGCGTTAAATCCGCGAGAAATTAATGTGTTCATAACATAGTACTAATAGCATTACTAATATAAACAAGTCGAATTTTAAATGGGTTTTCTGCCAGACGATTTACTGGTAAGAAACATATCCAATACCACGTGTAAATAATGAAAACATCCACATATTCTAGCATTTTCAATCCGGTACTGGCACCACATGTCCAAGCACAGGTCGACCATTCTTGGAGACACGCTTTCCTGTGTACCCCTTGAATAATTAATGCCACCACGCTAATCGTTTGTAATAGTTAGTGCGGCGGGTAACAGAAGCACAAGACGGCTGTACGAGTGTGGGTTGTTGAGCGAAACGAATGTAGTGGTGAGATAGTATCAGTAAAACACATTGATATGGAATTTTGTGATTTGCTGGCTCTTAAAATCTCAAAAATATTTTTTATATATTTAAAAAAAATTTTTTTCAGGTTTTATTTTTATTTAAAAAGTTTTAACTATTTGTGAAATGAAACAATGTTTCTTTAGCTGCTTTTGTTTATAGGAAAAGTTTTAGTTTTGTGCAGCCTATTTGCGGCAATCAGTTTCCTTTCATGGTATCCTGGTAGCAAAGTAATTATTGTCCGAATCTTAAAGGAAGGGTAGAAATAAAGGAAACACTTATCCGGATAAGCTTTTGAATAAATAGAAGATCATGCATACTAGAATACTAATATGCAGTGCTTCGTAAGTGTTCGTTCTCTTGGACAGTCTGTTGCCTGGTGCTTTGAGAGACAGCGCAGTTGAAGCGAGAAAACGTGTGGTCGTTGAGCTATGATAGGTTATTGCTATGCTGACTTAGTTCCATTTCTTATAACGTATTACGTGTTTTGCTGTTACACAGCGCGAGTTAATAGTTCAGCACACAAAAGAAGTAATAATCCAGCTGGAAAATAGAGGTCATAGCGTTTTTAGTTAACTAGCCATTAAAAGCGTTATCTAGCAATTTAGATGTGCAATTCAAATGACCTAAAGTAACCTTTTACAGAAGTGTAATGTCACTTTTTCTATTTTTCTTCCATTTTTGTATTTTCCTCCTAAGTTTATACTACACTTATCTTTTACATTTGTTCAGATCTATCTAGTTTATTCTTTATAAAATATCGTTTATAAAGAAACAATGATTACAAACTTATCTTGGCTAAGTTTAAATTTACCCAGTTTTAATTTAGTTAAAGCGCCATTAAATTAGAAACCGCCGATACCATATAACCTAATGGAGCTCCGATTAATATCCTACCAACGAACGGCGTTTGCACAGGTAGATTTCCAATGGGAATTAAAGCTGCAGCATTTAATCTAGTCAGCATATTACGTTGCGTCGAGGGAACGCTACGTCTCAATTCTAAATTAATTTTATCTTTTCCATCGATTGGCACGGGGATTTAAATTACAAAATATTTATAAAAGTGGTGGGATTTGTTTAAAATAAATTTAATCGACTTTAAAAGATGTGATAGGTTTTAAATGCATTTGTTTTAAAGGGGGTACTAAAATATCATCTCTAACCTTTGAAAAAAACGTGATGTCGAAGGTATTTGTAATTTCGCTTTGTAGTCAGTCCAATCTTGCTTATTACATTTCACCTTTGATGACGAAACGTCTCTTAAGGTTTAAAGATAACGTGGATAAGATGTATTGTGACGTAACATTTGCGTTCCAATCGATCGAGATTAATCTGATGACGTCATTTATTTTATTCTGACGGTTCGCGCGACATCTTGACAGCGACAATGGTGGCGCGTCAACCCGGTTGTTTCATGTATACGTGGACGTGGATAGGTTATTTCACCAACGACATTTGGTCAATATTGTATAAAATAATTTGTTTACGCCTAACTTTACTCTTTACATAACCCATCTATTAAAATTCGGTAATTTGGACATCCATTTAAACTAATAATACTTAGTGTTGGTTTAATATACCGAACTTTGCATAGTGTGGTGAGTATAGGGTATTAAACACACGACCATTGGGTCGATTTCACAGAACAAACGTATTTATACCTCCCATAACACTTTCCATAATCCATATATTAAAGGACATATATTCAAACTAGTAATAGTTGGTGTGGGTTTGATATACCCAACTTCGCATAGTGTGATGTGGACAGGTTATTCACCGTCGACCGACTGGGTCGATTTCCTATGAAAAGATTTGTTTACACCTCACTTTACACTTTCCATAATCCGCACCGACATAGCTTGATGCGCGATGGACTAATTGTCGATTTCGCTCGACAGTTCAGTTCTCTCCTTTACTCAATCGACTCGCCCGATATAATAGCACGGTGTCCGACCATTAATGCCTGTCCCTGGGCGGTGTGGCCATGTTTGCCTTCGCTTTCCATGCGCCATGCTTTACAATGGCGGTGGCAACAATAGCGACCTACGCATCCCACTACATTAAGCTAATCGATTCTCAAGGCGTCGCTTTTGATGGAGAACGCCATTTGTCGGTTATCAGTTGCTGACAGGATAGACAGGCGACATTTTGACTTCAGTTTCATATGAGAGGGATCGTAGACCGAGGTTTGTTATATGGAAGGCAGTACGTATATGGCTTTGTGTGGCAGCTCGGTGCGTTAATTCGATTGTTATTTAGTTAATCGCAGTTTATATGCCAGAGTAGTTTAGTTTAAGTTTTTACCATGAAAACACGCAACAGGACCTTCTATAAAATGGAAATAGGAAAATGATGATAAAACGACAGCATAAAAAACAGCGACTTTGCTTGATTTGTTTTGTCTGGGAAAAGGAAAAGTCAATAACGCAAAGATGCGATCACCTAAATTCCATTCTAATTTAAAATCTCGCGTTTTGCAGCATTAGCAAATTACCTTTAGCTCCAACTGCAGTGACCAAAAGTAACCTTTCACATCATTGTGATGTCATACTTCCTATACTTTCCCCCAAAGCTTCGATTACCTTTAGATTTCCGGAATTCGTTCCAACCAATGAGTTGCGTATTTAGCATCAAGCGTGTTGTACCACCGTTTTCCAGGTTTCCCAGTTGCCGATATCTACAAGACCAGTTAAGCCAGTATCGTTGTAATTAATCAGTAAGTTTTGTTGTGTTCGAATCTAGGCTGTTGTATCACCGTTTCACAGTTGCAGAAGGCCAGGTTTTAAAGACAGTGTCGTTGTAATTAATCAACGCAGTTATGCTTAACTCGAATAAGCGCGTCCGACTGGCGCTTCAGAAACACGAAGTTATTCGAAAAATGTCAAGTAAAATTACGTCGCTCAAAACGATTTATTTTTCTCAATTCAAAGAGGTTTTCGCTTTCGTGGGACCAAACGTTCCTTAACAATAAACAACGTATAATGTGTTAAACAATTCCACGCGTGTGTTCCATGCTTAACTGCATGCGATAACTTCGCATTTGTCAGTGACGCTTATATCGCCGATTCCAGCGCGATTCTTGGCTGTGTTCCATCTGCAATTCATCTTATCGATTCCCGTTCCTGGCCAGCGCCGATGCGATATTGCAATTTGGCCTCCACCTTTTAGATACGTGGTCTTTATTTAAATAAGAGAGAGCGTATGATCAATATTGTGAAGTGATTACCGTTTTGTATGCTTTGATGTAATTGCTCCTACTATCTGTCATCATTGTCATATGTAAAAGGGCAAATCTTCTAGAATATTCTTCCAGTGCTACTTGAGTTTATCCCAAACACCCATGAGAATAGTGGATTCATTAAATGTTGCATTGAAAGGGCAAGTCCTATGCATAATGTTAGAGAGGTATCTCACTATCTTTCACCGTTCTATTTATACCCAGTGCCATACCAGATGTGATTGGTTATTTATCTTCACGCTTATTCAGACGCTAGTCTCAGACTTGGCTTATATGTGTAAAGGTTAAGAGGTTCTGCAGGGTTAAATAGCTACTAATAATGTTACCTGGCTGTGTAATTCAAATGACCTGAAGTAACCTTTCACAGCAATGTGATGTCACACTTTCTATTTTTCACCCAAGTTGATATTACACTTTTACATTAGTTCAGATCTATTCAGTATTTTAAATAAGAAAAAGTCTGACGGATGAATTATTAAGGACCTAATACTTGACCAGTAGAAACTTCATAAAATAACCACTAGTATAATAGCCGAAGCACTGTATAAAAAATACTGGACTTAACAAACTTTTGCAGTGTTTTTATGTAGATTAACTTGGTGCAACTTTTTTAACTCATTAAGCTTTGGCCATGGGTAACAAGCTATCTCACAAATACCGTCCGTCCAAGCAAGAGAAAGCCTGGAACATTCCAGAAACTTCTTCTGTTTCTTCTCAGGAAGAATCCGGCAAAAAGTCTGAAAAAAAGAAAAAACAGAAAAAATCGAAGTCGAAACACAAAGAAAATGGGAAAGCGGGGCTGAAGGGTAAAAGTCCAAAATCGAAGCAAAATTTGAATGAAGACGAACATGTTCAGTCGTATAATCATCCAAAGATCATAATCACCTCTCCGAGTGATGTGGAAGCTTCATTTGACGACACACCAAAGAAAGATGCCACTGGAGGGGGTGCAAGTGCAAATATGCAAATGAGTGGTGATGTTCACTCAAGCGCGGGGAGCGATAGAAATGAGGTCCGGGGTGGTCGGATCGAAACCATCCAGGAAAAGTCAGGTTTGGAAGAAATTGAAGCCGAAAATGCCTTGAATGAGGTGCAAGCTGCTGCACCTGAACAAGACGCGAGCTTGAGTGGAATTGATCACGAAATAATTGAAGTTAACGTGGTTGGTAGTGATGACACTGAACCTGCCATAGAATTGCACACTGATATTGAACCCACATGTAAAGAGCCCCACATTGAAAATAAATGTAAAGAGCCTCCCATTGAAACTACAAGTAAAAAGCCCCCCATTGAACCCACATGTAAAGGACTCCCCATTGAACCTACAACTAAAGAGACCCCCATTGAACCCACATGTAAAGAGCCTACTATTGAACCTACATGTAATGAGCCCACTATTAAACCTGTAAGTCCTTCTGAAGCACCACCAAGCCCCCCACCCCAGACAGTTGAAGCTATGTGCACTGGAACTCGGACAGATCTTCAAGTTGGTTTGGAAACTACGGGAAAAGACGATAAAAAAATATCCCCCGTTGAAGCGAACATTGTAAGTGCAGTGATGCCAAATTCAGATGTTATTTGGATGGAGGAGATTGCTAGGAAACCTGAGACTGGAAGCACTGTTACAGAAACTATCACTATTAAGGATATCGCAAATGACATTGTAAGCAAGGCGGAAACTGAAGGGGTGAAGGAATATCAGAATATTCAAAATGAAGATGAAAACACAACTGTGACTAATTCGAACACTGTGAACGCATTCGAACCTTCAATTGTGGAATCTGGTTGCATTGGTGTAAGAACCGACCTGTTAGCGCAGTGCAACCAACCCAGTATTGAAAGCAATGTTGATGTCGGCAATGACAAAGCTGGAGTGATCACCGTCGAGCTAGAGGACTCCACGACTATATGTCTTGAAGAATTAAACACTGAGTGTGGTCCAGTTGACAAACAGGATACAAATGAAGGAAATGAAAAAGGGGGGGAAATTAATGCAGTTGAAAATGAAAATAATTCAACTGCAGAAGTTAGTTTAGAGGAGGTATTAATAATTTTTCAGTATATAGTACATAACGATTTTTACAGACATATAAAACTTATACTAATTGTCCTTTGTACTGCCGTAATAACCTCACATTAGGTTGTTATTTTTACCGGTGTATTAAACTTAGGTTTAGCTCAGTTTTATTAGTTCTTAAATTTTTATGACGTCATCGTCATTTAAACAAACAACCAAAAATTGTTGTGTTTTTGAAGTTTAATTTAAACTTATATTAAGTAATCCTTTATAATTTCACAAAATTTGCACACTGTGAATCAAGCACCATTTAATTCCTATTGATATGAAGCTTGTAATTGGCACGTTTTCAATTTGCTCACTCTACCATGCATGACCATAGATATCACCGGGTGTGATCGCGAACACGCTGATCCAACGAGCCGACAGCAGCTCCTCTGTGGACGAAGGACTCACGTCAGAGGGAAGGCAGATTCACCAACAAGTATGTCAATTGTTTAATTGTTTTTTCACCATAATAATTGTATTTTTACCACAATAATTATAGTTCACCATAATAATTATATTTTTTTATCATATTAATGGTATTTTCATCATAATAATCATATGTTCACCATAATGATTGTATTTTCACCATTATAATTGTATTTGCACCATAATAATTCTATTTTTACCACAATAATTGTATTTTTACCACAAATAAATATTTAACACAATATTTCAATTTTCAACATAATAATTGCAAATTGACCGAAAATTATACAGGAGACTGATAAATACAAACAGCATCAATTTCGTTTTGTTCAAGTTCTATATATTTCACCATTACCAGCATTATCACTATCTGTAGCATAGCAGTAAATATATAATAATCACAATATGCTGTCCTGTTGAATTAAAGATTTCAAAGGTGCCAATTATGGTGAACTATAGATATCTTAACTAGAGCGAATTTATCTTGTGGTTAATATATTAATTATCCATTTTAATTGTTTTACATTCCTATCTTTTGTTCAACAAAAGGTTGGAAGATAAACCTCACCCAGTCACCCATCTTTGTAGTATTTTGTACAATTTCTTCAATCCTTTAAAAAAAAACATTGGCAAATGAGAGATAAATAAATTTGAAGTAATTTCTAAGGATAACCATGCTTGCTTCAGTGCGAACAATAGCATTATCATTTGTGATAATTGTTACTTGGTCATTTCAGTGATTTGGCAGTTTACAGTAGTAGTAATATCAGTCACTTCTTAATTAGTATAAAACCTCCATAAATAAAAGATGTCAATTTCTAATTGCTCAGTACCAACCATGATATGGTTAAGAGAAATATTACTATGTTAAAACATCCGCCATTTTACAACGAAACTCAGTGGCAAAAGATATCTCTTCTTCCTTCCTAGCCATATAAAAATAACTCTATTACGTGGAAAGCCATCCTTATTAATTCTTTGTAATTGTATTAAGCAATATTTTCTTTATAGAGGTTTCAATTTAGCTATTTTCCCATTG
>CH002761.1:326679-345345 GCA_000149265.1 Ciona savignyi
TGTACTTCCAAATAATGTGTTCATTTATAGCATGATTGTAGCTCACAATACCACGGCCAGATTTGGACTCCTTAAGCCTATGCCAGTGAAAGTTTTTTAAATTGTGTAGCAAGTAACTTTTACAAGAATTGTGTGATATTTCACCCCTTGAAATTGCCACTTTGGTTTACAAGTTACTCGTAATAAAACTTAGTGTTCTCTTTAAGCTATTCCCCGTGAGAATTTTAATGTACAACAAATCGATTTCACATTATTATCTTGCCGTTTTGGTGCCCATAATGAAAAATGACAATAGAGCCCACCCCCCCCCCAGGTTCAAATCACTGGAGGCGGACGCACTGCAAGCTCAGGTCGTGATGACGAAGGAAAAAATGAAAGGACGAAGGAGTGAAGGCTCTTTCAACGACAAGCAACACGCGGTACGTTCCGACTCTTCCGCTAAATTCCGTGCCGACTTCCGCTTTTTCAACGACATGTTTTCTCTTTCAGATGACTTAGTGCCGTTTTCTCTTGTGCCACTTATCCACTGCCGCCAGATGGCGATAGAGCACCATAGCCGGGGAGCACAGCTTATTCATATAACCCTTTTAATTTTAATCGTCAACAGTGGCGCTCGATGGAGGTTTTTAGAACGTCTCTGTCGTTTTTATCCCTTTTACACCACCCCGACCTTTATTCTAACGCTTCAAACAAGAAAGAGCAACCTTCGCCGCCGGGTGATTCCCCGTGATCGCTACCACGACCACTGAAATTAGCTTTTGTAGCAAATAGTGACGTCACGTACACTCGTATGTTCACAACGGTTGACAACAATACCAACCGCTCGACCGTTGATTTTACTTCAGTCTCCCAAACATTCGGTGTTAGATTACTAGCTTGTCCGACTGATTGAATGCTGTTCTATCGGAACCTTTTAAGCCAGCAAATTAATTTCTTTTGTAATCTCAAGGCCAACGGAAAACTTTTCCGACAATTTTTGTCCGTTACTTTCCCCATCATGGTACTTTATATGATCCTAGGCCTATATATAATGCTTTAGAGTATGTTCTTCTTTGCTTTGTTTTGTCAACTCAATTTCCCGCCACTTACATTAACGTTTTTTAACTTTTTTGTCGAATCTTAAACGTTTAACCCCCCGCATGTAATTTTAGGTGCAGGGAGAGTTAATTTCATTTAAACCAGTGGTGCTCTACGGTTGACAAAATGTATTTTTCTAAAAATTCTCTAATTCATCGTTTTACTCGACTAACGAATTTATTAACGGTGTATATTGGGGCGTAATTACAAACCTCTAATAGCGATTGTGAATTGTTTTTATTTGTTTTTAAGATTCGAACTTGAACCCATGATGGGCTCGTCCCTAAGACCACCTTTGTATAGAATTGGTATATGTATCGATCGGCTACAAGACATTACGGACTGCTTCATACAACTATTTTAACCACAGAGGAATTTGAGCAAAGGTGACCCAATAGGTCATAAAACAACGGAATTTAAAATACTTAAAACCTGGAATCAATGCGACCAGTATTCTAGTGAAGGTTTGAAAATGTTAAGTATTGTTTATTCCTGGTCCAACTCGCACGTGATCGAAAATAATACACAATCCGGATGTTTGTTAGGGATTGTTTAACCTACGTTCAGAAGGCGTTAAACCAATTATTCTCCCTAATGTTAAATGACCTCACAAAAAAAGGCTGTCACAAGAAGTCTTGGATCTTTTTACAAATTAAAATTAAGGCTTCTGCAACCCCACAATTTTTTTCCTTAAAAATTTAGAACTAGTACCTCTTCACAGCTAAATGAAAACGCTGGCGTGCAGCCTAGCATGTGCTGCTTTCAACCAAGCAAACATTGGGAAATCACCACCATTATTACTCAGCAAATTACTTCTATAAATAGCATGGGTAAGATTGAACTTGTCAGATTCGACCACGCATAGAGGTCTATTAATCGGTCAAAACGAGAAGACACGTGTTCGAAAGCCAACCTTTACACTAGACATTTTAGGTAACTTTTATTCTATATAATAAGTGTAATAATACTAGGATTGGATATTCATGTTTATCCCTGTTGCGGCCGTACTTAAGATGGCGTATAATCAATTAAGACCTCTATGCGCGGGCGGATGTGGCAAGTGGTACACTTCATGAGTCATTGTTTTAAAAACGAGTGTTTTGCAGAGTAACAATGGTGGTGATTCCCCAATGTTTGTTTGGTTGGAAGCAGCATGTGCTAGGATGCGCGCTGGTGTTCTCGTTTAGCTGTAAAGTTTTGTAATCGTGGAGCAGTTCTTTGTGAAATATAGGTGTTGATTGTGCATCTGTTAGCTGTTTTGTTGGGAAAAAAGTTGCCGATATACGAAGGGGTATGGGCTCGAAATTTTTAAATAAAATTTTGCAGGGCTTTGAGTTTAGGTTGCAGATCCAAGCTTCAATTTTAAATTGTGAAAAAATCTAAGACTTCCTATGTCAGGATTTTTAGTGACAGTCGTTTTTGTGAGGTCAGTTTGCATTGGAGAGATAGGGAAAATAATTAGTTGAACGCCTCCTAAACCCAAGTACGAGCCTGTTCTTTATAATCAGATACGCGCAAGATGTTGTTTTCCTTGTATTGCTTTGCGGCAACTAAAAACAAAATAATAAAATGATTAACAAAAAGTACGTCAGTGAAACAATATAATACACACCTGAAATTTCCGGCCAAAATATATAATGCAATTTTCCGTTCACTACAGAAAATTCTTAAACAATAGTGCCATTTGTATCATACGACCACTTCGTTCACAGTTAAAGTTAAAAAGACCCAAGGTCTCACGCAAAACGCACTAAAACAGGATGTGAAGTACAATTTAAACAAGGGACAAATAAAAACTAAAAGAAAAAACACGTGACCGTAACAATTCCCGTGAATGGGAAAACCAAGGCGGTCAACACACGGGCAATCGTCAGATCACCTCGCGCTCACCAACGGGTTAGCAGAGCTATTGCAGTGTGTTGTGTATGATAGACACGTTCCTTTCATTTGGTAGAATCCATTAATCCACTGGGTTCAGGCAGTGTCCGTGAAGTACCTTGACCAAGGACACAACCGACTAGCCAGCGACCAGTTTCGCACCTGTAACCCTTCGATTAAAAGGCGACTGCTTTAACCGCCAGACTAAACGGCAGGGCAAACTTTAAGATGGCGTATAACCAATTAAGGCCTCTATGAACGGCAGGATGTGACGAGTGGTACCCTCCATGAGTCATTGTTTTTAAACGAGTGTTTTGCTGAGTAACAATGGTGGTGATTCCCCAATGTTTGTTTGGTTGAAAGCAGCATGTGCTAGGCTGCGCGCCGGTGTTCTCGTTTAGCTGTAAAGTTTTGTAATCGTGGAGCAGTGCTTTGTAAAATAAAGGTGTTGATTGTGCATCTGTTAGCTGTTTTGTTGAAAAAAAGTTGCCGATGTACGAAGGGGTATGGGCTCAAAATTTTTAAACAAAATTTTGTAGGGTTTTAAGCTAAGGTTGCAGATCCAAGCTTCAATTTTAAGTTGTGAAAAAATCTAAGACTTTCTATGTCAGGATTTTGAGTGACAGTCGTTTTTGTGAGGTCAGTTTACATTGGAGAGATAGGGAAAATAATTAGTTGAACGCCTCCTTAAATCTGGGCAGTTTAATTGTGCAACACATTTGGATTGTTAAGGTACTGTTGTGAGAGATCTCCTGTGAACTAATATCACGATCTATGTTTAAAAATATTGGTTTATTCTTTCTTATTTATCATAAGCTGAGCGCGTTAGTCATAAAAAAGATATTTCGATCAGGTGGGCGTTGGACGTGGGCCAAATATCCGGATTGTGGAATCATACAGTACTGCTTACGTAACAGACACTAGCACAAATAGTCGCTTCAAAAGAATGTTAATCTTAATAAGATTAATATATAATATATAAGCATTTACCGTTTAGCTAACCAAGGCTTACCTATTTGGATGAATATGAATTTAATTAAAAATAGAATTTTTATGTTAATAATGGCTGTAAATAACTTAATTCAGAAAGAATATAGAAGCGATCACGAGGTCGTTGTTTTGACGATGAAAACCGTTTACGTAAGGAAAGGACACTTTGTGATTTAACATTTAATGCGGAAGGTGGAGAGGTATCAGCTCACAGAAGTATTCTTGTCGCGTTTTCCGAATATTACAGAGCCACGTTTACCTCCCAATTTAAAAAAGGCTGTACAGATGATGGTATTAATGTTGTTGGAAATACAGCTCAGATACTTCACCTGATCATAAGTGTTACTTCCGCGGGTAAAGTAACCGGTTGCTATGGTTTGAAAGTGACGAGTATCGCTAAATGAACAGGCAGTTAATGTCCTCTATATAGTTGTAATTGGCGGTCAGGGTTGACACGGAACGGTGATCGATACGAATACGGAACGGTGGTCTACCTCCAATGCACAAAATGCCATCATTGAGAATCGGGTTCAGTTTGTAGATCGGTGACGTAGAAGGCGGATGTTGGGTCGATTGCATGCGCATCCAGTCGGGGAACGACGTTGCACGTAGCGCACGAGAGCCCTCTCGACAGATCGAAACTCTTCGTCGTCAATCGGCGATGTCGGAATTTTTGCAGTGTCCTTCGTCTTCACCTTGTTCTTCAAGTATGCAAATAACGCAGAATCCAGGACGTGCTTATCTTCAATCGATGCAGGGACGGGAAATAACGAATGAATTTGTCCGTGAGTGAGCAGTTGGTAGCTGTCAGAAATACAGATTTAGGTTTTGGCAGGTCAAAACTTTGATAGATTTGCTCTGTTGGGTGTGGCCGTAAAGACGTAGTAGGCCAGTCTTGGACGTTGTAGGAACTCAGGGCCAGAATGCCACGTTCCTGTCTTCATCGGGTTTCGTCGTTCCACGTGACGCTTGACAGGCTGGATTTAGTTTTGTAGAAACGTGTCTCCAGTCGTTCACGCTTGTGTATGCTTCGATTTAAGATTTTTTAAACCAAACCAAAGTTTTTGCATTTAGAGAAAAGGCTTTGTAGAACAATTGTCGAGTCCGTCCAGTAGATACACGGTCAATCGTCCGTGCAGTCTGAGTTCCCTTTTTACGGTTCGCGAACATTTTTTCGGCGTCAAGTGTAGCTTCGATTTTCAATCTAGAAATTGTGTGCTTACCAGAATCGCAGAGAAGAGACTTTCCCATGACGAACGAACATGTCGTGCTGTCGTCCTCTATGGTGGTTCTACGGTATCATACACAGCCACGGCCGGCGGTAGATGTTTCTGCAAATACATGGAGCTGTACCCTGGGCGTCGAATGACGGGCTTGTGGTTTGAAGCACCGAGAAATTCTAATGTGGGTCAGCTGATTAAGGCTGTTGCACCAAGCTTTTCATCGCTCGAGCTAGGTGCCAGTGACCTTCTCGTCCTATTCGGTTTTTATCAAGCAAAGATCTTTGTAAATAAGTCGGGCCTGCAATACAACGGTGGCAACGAAGCCTAATAAATCGAAAAGTGAATTGGTAACGAAAAGCATACCTCGTCGTAACAGCGGTTTTGTCGGGAGAGTGATGTCGAATCTGAACTCGTCGTTTTGGAAACACTAATTGATGCCCAAAACACGTTCATGTACCTCTCCCCCATTTAAACCAGATTACGTAAATCCTTCACCAGTTGGATGTGGGCTTGATCATCAAGGGCAGTTACGAGGCATTCGTTCACGTAAAAGTTATTCTTCACAACTTCGGCCACTCATGGATAAAAAAACTTGCCAAATTCCCTGGCGGTTTCGCGCAGGTAGAAAGTTGCGCAGCACGGTGACGAGCGGGCGCCAAAAAGGTGCACTTTCATGAGGTGCGGAACGGATGATTTAATCAGGTCGCCCCCTGGCCACCACAAGAATCTCAGTGCGTCACGATTTTTGGGCAACCAGAACTTGATGAAACTTTGCTTCTATGTCGAATACGATATTCACGCGTTCTCTGCGGAATCTCATCAGCACCCTTGCCAGTGGGTTCACTAAATCGGGGCCCTTCATCAGCTTGTCATTTATATATTGGCCTTCGCATTTCGCCGCACAGTCATACACGATACGAACCTTGCTTGGTTTCTTTGGGTTTATTACAGGATGATGCGGGATGTACCATAACTTGTTAGTGGTAGTATTCACTTCTTCTTCTGGCACTACCTCTGCGTACCCATTGTCCAACATTGTCGTCATGTATTTTGTATATGTTAGGGGAAATCCGGCGTCTTTCGCCAGTCGCTTCTTCAAACATGATATTCTGCTCCATGCAATTGGCACGCTATCAGGTAAAACAGTGCTCTCGTCTTTCCATAGCAGCGGCAGCTGGTAGTGGCCTTCAACTCTTTCAATTCGGCGCGTCATTATATCGTAAGCCATTAAGTCTTCATTTGAGTACTTCATATACCAAACTCCGACGCCTCCGTGTGGCTCCGAAGCAAGCATCACTTCACCATCGGGAATTTGTGGCAGGTTCACTCCACTAAGGTACTTACCTGTTCAGTTTATTCGGGTCTGGAATCTTGCTCGGTGTAGCGGGAATTTCCTTAATAAGCGCAACGTCGGGCAGTTCAAGCTCTTCGCCGCTAGCAAGCGGAAGAACAGTTAATGAGACGGAAGTCGTTTCAACATTGATCGTTTCGGAAGTAGTCATTGTACAAAGGTTGAAGTTCGCGGCGCGACCAGTTGGCGTGGAATGTAACTGATCGGCCAGTCGACGGTCACAGAATGTGCGGTTTGCCCCGGAATCGTAAAGAGCGTATACTCTCGTCTCTTTGCCTCTGTTCTAACGCGTACAGGGACAATATTCAACAATATACACTTACTGATTCGTGTTTGTCACTGAGTACTGTGGTTGACTTAAGTGGTGCTGGTATATCTGGCTGCTTGACTTCTTCAAAGTTGTGAAGCTATTGTTCTACGCGGTCTTGTGGTTGGTTTATCCAATGTCGGGGTGCGGTGACAGTGTGTTGGATCAGTTTGAAAACGACATTACTTTCGCGGGTGGAGTAACGGGTTGCCATTGTTTGAAAGTGACGCGTATCGTTGAATAAACGTACAGTTTATATCATCTAGTTTTAATTGGCGATCAGGGTTGAGACGGAACGGTGGTAGAGATGATACGATTTTCGTCGTAATTAAAATAAAGAAACAAAATCAGTAATTTTACGGGTATAAATATAAAAAATAGACACCACACACTCACCAAACGTTGGCTCTAAACGTGACGAAAAATACGGTATTGGATAAAAATGGTATGCTGCAGTCTGTACGGTAACTGTTGGATTGTGTGGTGTTGTTTGCAATAATGAGATTTACCATTGGTGGTAGCACTTGATAGCACTTGATACGGTCGAACGATACAATTTTCGAACTAATTTCTGGATGCATGCAAGCAGAATAAACTACGAGCGATATCATGCATGTGCTTGTGTTGTAAATGGGAAAATATACGTCGTTGGAGGAGGTTATGATGATGAATCCAGAACTTCAGTGGAAGTTTATTATCTAATAATTGATAAATGGAAGATTGAAACCTACATGGATATGTTAAAATATTATTCATCAGTTGTAGCTTTGTTAGTGATATCTATAACCAAGCCAACAAAATCACTATAAATGTTGTAGCACACATCACGCCTAAGTAATGTTGTAGTGGTACATTTAGTCATATTGTTATATTTATCATTTTAATTGTGACTTATCTAACATACAGTGGAACCCCGCTTACCTGACCACCTATGGGACCGTCATCAAGCGGTCGCGTTGGCGGGGTTGTCGAGTTAGTGAATTTTGCTTTAAAGCAAGTTGTCGTTATATGCAGTCAAAACGTTTGCCTTTTTACTAAATTTTAACTAAATGCCATTATTTTTTGCAAAAAGATTTTAAACAACTGTTAGTTCTAAAATTTATCTTATAAATTTCAGTTCTGTTAGCCACAATTTTCTTTGTGTGTGCGTACGCGCTCATGTAAACCTATTGTTTTGATCACAACAGAAATTTAAACCTATTATTTTGGTGACAAAAGCACATTATTGAGCACGTGTGGTCGCTTTAGCGGAGTTAAATTTGAAGTTTTGGACCAAAAAATGGCGGTCCTGGTCTGGAAACCGGGGTGGTCGCGTTATTGAAACAGAATACAATGCATTGCCATAGTAAATTATTTGGGACCGCAATAAAGTGGTCCTGATAGTGAGGTGGTCGTCAAGCGGGGTTTCACTGTATATCATAAAGTACCTTGTTAGCTTTATTTTTACAATATTTTTACTAATTTTTTTGTATTAAACACAGTATTTTGTTTACAAAATGCATTATTCAGTCATTTACACTGTAATTTAATTTAAAATTATGCTTTATTTGGTAAAATCTTTTAAAATTTTTCTATTTTTTGAGATTGCACTAACATAATAATTCTATATAACATTCTTGTAAAGAATAATTAAAACCCCGATGCGATAGCTTTTTGGGGGAATTACCGATGATTTTCTAATGTCAGTTAAAGCAGGCATATATATAAATCGTGTATATCAAATCCCCTAAACTGATGCGTCAAATCGAAAATTATTAAACCTGTGTATAGTTTGAGAAACGCTTTTTTATTATCTTATTCACATTACAATATCATGGTTGTGAATAATGTCAGTTAAAGCAGGCATATATATTGCAACTGTTTGACAGCAATAATTACGACCTTCCTTTCTTAAAATGATTGAAACACTGAGTGGACTTGGATGAGAAAATGTGAAACGATCGTTAATGAGATTGTGTTTAAATTAATCAATCGTATAGTGAAAACTACCCAGAAGAAGAAGCTGTTCAACGGTACATTCAACTAGGGTTTACCCAGTGTTCAACTGTACATTCACCTCATATTATGTCGTTCCAGCGTGGTGGACAACCCTTTATTCTAAATATTTTTACAAAATATCGTTTGTATGACAAGGAAGGTTACGCCATCCTGAGTGTCCCGGTAGATAATATAACACGTAATAGCAACAACTAGTAGCAAACTATATACTAAGCACATTATTCAGTTATTACGATAAAGATCGTTTAGTAATTATGGGTCCCATTTGAAAAAATGGGACACATATTGTTTTTGTCCTTTTTTTTTTCTTTTTCTTCGTCAAACGCTTGACAGGCATGGCATGGCGCCCCGACATCTACCAGAAGGAATAATGGAATCGCAATGAAACTTGGTGATTTTTTAGACAACATGGCCTAGATATGCAGAAACCAAAATTTTGGGTAATAAATTTAGGGGAATTCCCCTTGGGCGTTAAAAACCAAAACGGTCATATTTTTCTAAAAAAATTAGCTTTTTAGTCCATAGCGCTTGAACGGCTGCTCCAATTTGAATCAAATTTTGTGGAATGTTAGTGCACTAGTCACTGATTTAACACTTAAAAGAAATAAAAAAATTACCCAGGAAAATACCCTAAAAATTAAACTTTTGCTGTTAAATGATAATTGTGACAGGCATGCTATGGCGCCCCGATATCTATCAGAAGGAATAATGGAATCGCAATGAAACTTGGTGATTTTTTTAGACAACATGGTCTAGATATGCAGAAACCAAAATTTTGGGTAATAAATTTAGGGGAATTCCCCTTGGACGTTAAAAACCAAAACGGTCATTTTTTTCTAAAAAATTAGCTTTTTAGGCCATTGCGCTTGAACGGCTGCTCCAATTTGAATCAAATTTGGTGGAATGTTAGTGCACTAGTCACTGATTTAACATTTAAAAGAAATAAAAAAATTACTTAGGGAAATACCCTAAAAATTAAACTTTTGCTGTTAAATGATAATTGTGATAGGCATGCTATGTCGATCCGACATCTACCAGAAGGGTTAATGGAATCGCAATGAAACTCGGTGATTTGTTAGACAACATGGTCTAGATATGCAGAAATCAAAAATTTGGGTGATAAATCTAGGGGAATTCCCCTGGGACGTTAAAACCAAAACGGTTTTTTTTTCTAAAAAAATAGCCTTTTTTGGGGCATAGCGCTTGAACGACCGATACAATTTGAATAAGATTTGTTGGAATGTAAGTGCATTAGTCACTGATTTAACACTTAAAAGAAATAAAAAAATTACCTAGGGAAATACCCTAAACATCGGATTTTGTTCTCTAATTATGATTGTGACAAGCATGCCATTTTGCCCCGAAATCTAGCAAAAGGAGTTATAAAATCGCAATAAAAATTTGACATTTGTAACAGAACATGGTCTAGATAAGCAGAAACCAAAATTTGGGTAATGAATCTAGGGAAATTCCCCTGAGACGTTAAAAACCAAAACATTTTTGCTAAAAAATTAGATTTTTTGGGCATAGCGCTTGAACGGCTGCTCTAATTTTGGATCAGATTTGGTTAAATGTTAGACCATTAGACACTTTAGGCCAATTAAAAGAAAGAAAACATTTGCTTAGAGTAATTCCCCTAAAAACGAAGATATGTTCCTGAATTATGATTGTGACATGCTTGCCATATCGCACTGACATCTCCAACCAAGAAGTCGACAAATCACAATAAAACTTTAAGAATTGTTACATAACATGGCCAACATATGTAAAAACAGAAACTCATCTACTAAACCTAGGGAAATTTCCTTTATTTCATTACAGCGCTTAAAAAGGTTTAATTTAAAGCATTTAAGGTAAAATGTTCGTAAATTAAGATGTTTATTCTTTTTTTAACTACACATTAAAAAGAAGTTTGGTTGGACAACTATGGGACCCATGCGTTTATGCTTGCAGAAACAAACTACATACTCAGTGTATAAAATACAAATTGTGGTTAGGGACCCTGTAGCATGAATATATGGCATACAAAATGTGTTTTACAAATGGTGGTAGTTAAACACGTGGTTGACACTCTCTAGTATGAGCTTGCTTTCTAATTTGTGTAGTTACCTTATATTATGTCGTTCTAGTGTACACGGTAAGTTTTAAGGCGCTGTGTGTATTAAATCCGATTAATCTTTTAAATCAGTTGAATTTCTAATAAGCAAATGGTTAACTTATTCAAATAACCCAAATAAACCTGACGGAAGCAGTCACCTCTATCAGACAATTTGATATTAATAAGTAGAAAGACGATTGATACTTTTTCCCTGTTGTTACTCTCCATAATTAAATGGCATGAGTGACTCCAATCATATTTGTATGGCGACAGGTCGTGGATTTTACAAAAGACGACACAAGCACTGTTGTTTAAACATTGGTTATGCCTAATTGCCAAATACGGAACATAATATAAACATATTTTGTTTTAAAGAGAAAAATCTTTATTGTTTAACCAAGTAAATATTTTTTGCAAAACATTATGTTGATACCATAGGGTAAACACATGTAAATTTATCATTTGACTGTAAATTAAAAAATTGGTAAAATCAAGATCGACGTTGTGCTACTAAATATTGCGGAAATTATTTGTTTTTATTCGTTTTAGACTGTTGTTGTCCTTTAGCCATCAGTACAATTTGTATTTACACACAAACATTTTAAAATTTGTTTGACTGATTAACTTGGTGGGTTAGTGCGGCGCCTTTCAGCCGGAGGGTTGAAGTTTTAAAACTGGTCGTTAGCTAGTCGGTTGTGTCCTTGGACAAGGCACTTAACGGACATTGCTTAAACCCAAGCAATCCTGTCTTAGCAGTTGTTTTATTTATGCTACAATATTTAATTTGTGCTTTTTTATTTTCTATGTGTGCTAGTTCACTAGGAATTCTATAAATTTCCTTAAACCCATAACCACTGCTTGCTATCAACCATTTAGACTGTAATTGGAAGCCAGCAAAACTGCTTAAGTATACTCGATTCTAAGACGATAAGTCTCTGTTCAACGGGTATATAACAAATCGTTTGTATTTTCAGAATTGTACCGTTTCATGTAACTGACTAAAACATGGCAAAAGAATTAAGCGCGAAAAGCCACAATGAAGATATTATGGGAGCTTTGAACAAGTAAGTAAAGCTGTTTGGTTGTATAATCGTTGATTTGATCATCTTTTTTGCAGGCAGCGACGTACGAATGCCAAGTATTGTGATATCACACTGGTGGCAGAAGA
Organism: Ciona savignyi; assembly: GCA_000149265.1. Taxonomy (NCBI): domain Eukaryota; kingdom Metazoa; phylum Chordata; class Ascidiacea; order Phlebobranchia; family Cionidae; genus Ciona; species Ciona savignyi. Next base: position 338,770 of record CH002761.1, read on the forward strand.
TAAACAGTTTAATGCACATCGAAGTATCCTGGCTGCCAGTAGTGTTTATTTCGATACCATGTTTCACAGTCAGGTATATGTGATTACATTCCTAACTTATTTTACAACAAGTGGTTACGGTTTATATCACAAGAGCTTATATTCAGTTTTTTGTAAGTACATAAGTTTTAAGATTCCAAGCTATTTTCAGACGAATGGTCCAAATACCCAAATAAACGTCAACTTTACCTAATTCGTGTAATTACTTAGAATAGAAAAATTAAGTTTATTCCCGTAAATGGAAAATTGCAAGGGAAATTAACACACGGGCAATCGTTAGATCACATCGTCCGTAACCTGAACTATTGCAATGTACTTTGTTGTGTATAAATTAGACGTTCCTTTAATTTAGAAGATCCAATTAATTCACTGGATTCAGGCAATGTCCGTCAAGTGCCTTGCCCAAGGACACAACCGACTAGCTGGAGCCAACTTTGAAACATGCAACTCTTCCACGACGCACGAAACCACCGAGCTAATGGGTCGGACAAACCTAAACGGTCGTACTCTTAAAAGTGGGTTTGGTACATACCGGCAATGTATCTTTACCAAACATTTGGGCTAAAAACTGTTATGTAAAAATGAATGCCTTTTATTGAAATATGTTTAGATGTCTGAGGAGTTCAAAGAGGTGATTGAGATTAAGAGTGTAAGCAAGCAAGCGATGCAAGATGTCGTTGATTTTATTTATACCAACCATGTTTCACTATCCATTGACAATGTGGAAGCAGTTTTACATTCTGCTTCCTTGATGCAAATACGAGGTAATACTTACCTTTCTATTAGAGAAACAGCTGTGATTACAACAGTAGTAAAGTATGTTTAATCATACCTCGATTTTGTACTTTAGACTTGATTGGGATAACTATTGAATACCTTTCGGAAGAAATCAGTCCTTTGAATTGTTTGCATTTCCGCCAACTTGGGAAGTTATATTCCCTTGAGGAATTAGTGGCGAAGTGCAACCAATGTCTCTTCGAAAACTTTGATGAAATCTCAATCCAAACAAAGTTTTATGACATAAAAGCTGATGAATTGGGTTATTTGCTTTCCTCTGATGACATATCGGTAATTGTATGTTTTTACACTAAATATTTTAAACAAAGTATAAACCAGTAGCTTAGTGTAAACAACAAATATAAAGCACATTATTCCGTCGCAGATTCTTTCAGTGAAGTGTTTTAGTTAGTAATATAAAACACGATTTTTTGTAGTACATACATGTTTCTAGATTTAGAACTTAATAAGGCTCTGTGCACAAATGGTTAACGTGACCGATACTAATATGAAACATGTACCAAATTACATATATAACGATGTTTGCAAAGAGCCTAGTTGTTTCAAAACTGAACCCGATAAAAGAGGAAATAATAAAAATATTTGACTCAGGTTTCGTCAGAGGAAGCACTCTTCGAAGCCCTGATTCGTTGGGTTAAACATGACCTGGACGCAAGGAATGAACATTTCCCCACATTGTTTCAACATCTTCGTTTACAACATGTTGCTGTAGATTACCTGTCGAAGAACATTAGGAAAGAGGTCGTAAAGTAGACGAAATCTATTTTATATTATTTCTGTTAAAAACAATAGGATATATTAAACTAATAAATCGCAATACACTAAATTTAAACTACTTAAAACTGTTAAAGGATAATTCTGGAAACTGTAACTTCATTGGCCAATTGTTATTTCACAAATCCCATTAAAATAAAACAAAACATTACTATAATTGTAATATTAAATTGGCGGGAGTATGAAAAACTCGTTATTTAACCACCAAGACAAAGCAGTGCTTTTAAAGAATACAAAATGAAAAATGTAGTGTGACGTACACACATAAAGTATTGTAATAAATGAGTATTGTTACGTTCATACACCATTGTGACAATCGAGTATTATTACGCACACACATATCATTCTTATAATAAGGCATTGTTACGTAAGTATTTTTGTCTTATCTTTGTGATAATAGATTGTTGGTAATGTAACGCTTCACTTCAACATAACACCCTCATCAACAGAGCTTAGTTCGAGCTTCACTGGATTGCAGGGATTTGGTTGAAGATGCTTTTTATTTCCACGTCAAGCCCGACATGTACGAAAAAGAAAACCTACGATTTGGAGACCAGCACAGTAAGCGTTTGGTGTTTTTCAGTGGGAGTTATATATCTCCATTTATGCTGACAACTATTGGAAATCTGAATTATTTCATTTGGAGCAATTTGAAGCCATGATAGGTTTAATGTTGTAAAATAGGATGCAAAGATGAGTTTGCCTTTGTTTATTATGATGCTGCATCGAATTTCTACAAGAGCAGTAGTATATTTTGCCATCACTAATTGCAAAATGAAGTGAATTCATAACATTAGACTCAGTCTTCGTTGACACAAAAAAAGGAATAAACTAATATCTTGAAAAAATAGAGATTTAGACATTTATTTGTTAATGCTTATGGAAATTAGGAGCAATCAAATATTAGGAGGATTGGATGGGATAGGATATGTATCTTTATCCCCCGTGAATGGAAAAATCAAGGGGGTTACCACACGGGCAATCGTCAGTTCACCTCGCGTCCATCGTCGGGTTACCAGAGCTATTGCAGTGTGTTGAATATGATAGACACGTTTCTTCAATTTGGTAGAACCCATTAATCCGCTGGGTTCAGGCAATGTCCGTAAAGTGCCTTGCCCAAGGACATTAGCAAACATTAATAATTTGGCGCAAAGTCTGGCTATACCTATATTAAAGGGGAACTGAAGTCAATTTTAAGAATATCTTAATTAATGGAAAAAAACTACGCTGATTTCAAAAATCAAATCAGTTTCTTCCAATATTTTTTTGTTAAAGAGTTATGAGCAAAAATGCATTTCATTTTATGTTAGGGGATTTCCCGTATTACGTCACTGACGTTGTTGAGATTTCGTGCCTATATGCATTGTACACAATAATGTGCCAGTTTAGAGGTGAATTAGTAACAGAAGCGCCTGCAGGAGCGTTGTATTTTCGTTTTTTTATGGAGACTTAGCATAACACTTGTCATATAGCCTTACTGAACCAATGTACATGGTGACAGCTTACTTTAAGCGCGGTCATTAAGGCCTGCACGGTCCTGGACCTAAGCTGAATGCTGAGGTATACAGGTCTCGTATTTAAATGACTTTAGAATAATAAGTCTTAGCAATTTATATCATAAATCATAAAAGTGAAGACAGAACAAGAAAACTATAACAGAATGCATTAAACTGTAACTGCCAGCAATTTATATAAATAAACCAGCCATCAATCAAAGATTAGACTATGCGGTGGGAACAGCCTATTTCTTTCATGGTTTACATTGGCTGTTTGTATAATGTTTTGCTGTTGCGTATGTGGTGCATTTAATGTCTGCTGCTATTGAAACTGAGCATTAGCCTACTGGTTGAGAATACCACTTATTGCATAAACCAGTTAATCCACAGTTGAGTAGCCAATGTGTAGTATGACAATAAGTACACAGCAAGCACTCAGATAAGTAAGTGAAGAATATATATAATAGATCTGTACTTAACTACCCAAATAAGTTAATAAGAATATACCACTTTTCCAATTTAGTTCTTTTTATTAGATATTGTAAAATGCCTAAAGTTAAGCCACTGAGAAGGAAGGAAGAGTGATTGGAGCATATTGTTTTGCTCCGGGATGTACAAATTCCTATTACAGCACACGAAATTCCAATCCACCTGTGCTCTTCCATCGATTTCCTCACAACGACAAAAAACAGATGAAGCAATGGATACAACAATGCAAGCGTTCTAAACTACCTGGAAAAAGAACCGCAGTGTGTAGTGCACATATTTGTGACAAGGATTATCATAGTAAAATTGTATTTGACTCCAATGGAGTGGCCAAGATGATGAAAACAAACCACTTGGTGAAAAATACAGTTCCAACAGTTTTTAATTTTTCTGATTATGATTTTAAACATAGTGATCAACCCAGTACATCAAGTGCAACTTCAAGAACTTCTTTATCCAAGTAGATAATTGAAAAATAAGGGCTTTTAGTAGTGCAAGTCCAGTGTGGTGTTATTTTGTGTACAAATACATGTACATTCATGCAGCATAAACATTCCTTGCGGTGTGTCCATAAGAATACAGTTTTTGCAACGGCACCAAGTCATGTCAATAGGTAATGTTTCTAAAATAAACATTTTCTTCTATGGGGCTTGCATCTTCAAAGATACTTTCAGACGTTTTCCTTGGTTCAAATGCACATGACTAAATTTGTGTTGTTTTATTGTGTACAATAAAACTTCTTTCATCCATGCCAGAATGCTGAAAACTGTCATCCATTTTAGTGTTACAACATTAACTTAAATTTACTCTAAAAATGAAGAAAACAAAAGAAATTTGTTAAAACTGCTATGCATATGTATACCAAATCTCTCACACTCTCAGTTTGTAGCCTAGTGGTTGATAACAACATTGCTAGTCTACGTTGCAGATTATGGCTATATATTGAAAAGCAACAATCATGAAAGAAATAGGCTGTTCCCACCGCATAGTCTGATCTTTAATTGATGGCTGGTTTATTTCTATAAATTGCTGGCAGTTACAGTTTACTGCCTCCTGTTCTAGTTTTCTTGTTCTGTCTTCACTTCTATGATTTATGATATAAATTGCTAAGATTTATTATTCTAAAGTCATTTAAATACGAGACCTGTATACCTCAGCATTCAGCTTAGGTCCAGGATCGTGCAGGCCTAATTGAGCGCGCTTAAGGTAAGCTGTCACGCGCGTACATTGGTTCAGTTAGGCTATATGACAAGTGTTATGCTAAGTCTCCATAAAAAAACAAAATACAACGCTCCTGCAGGCGCTTCTGTTACTAATTCACCTCTAAACTGGCACATGATTGTGTACAATGCATATAGGCACGAAATCTCAACAACGTCAGTGACGTAATACGGGAAATCCCCTAACATAAAATGAAATGCATTTTTGCTCATAACTCTTTAACAAAAAAATATTGGAAGAAACTGATTTGATTTTTGAAATCAGCGTAGTTTTTTCCATTTATTAAGATATTCTTAAAATTGACTTCAGTTCCCCTTTAACTAATTAATTTGATTATAGACGTGTTTTAACGATTGTCGTTTTGACGTGTTTTCCCTGTTCTAAATTTTGCAGAAAGTCCTGTTGCGTGTTTTCATCGTGAAAACAAAAATGGTAACTTCCAATAAAAACGTCCAATCTTCTAATAAAAAATAAAAATAAAATTGACTAAAATAACAAGAATTTTGCATTTTTTCAAGGGTGCAGTCTATATTCAACCTTATGAACATCCTATTGATTTTTCTTTCAGAGATCATGTTTGTGCCGCTTGCCCGAAAGAATGTTGTGGCTTTGAACTTAAAAGAAAACTCGACCACACAGCTTGGGGTTAGTAGATGTATATGTATACATATATGTGTGAGCATGATTTGCAGAAGTTTTTTGGAGATATTCTTATTCTCTAGTTATTTTAGGGGCCTAACAGACATATCATTTACCAAAATAAACAAAAAATCCATCAATTCCTGCTTCCAACAAAATCTATGCCGTTCTTGTCGTTAAAGGTATAGTTTATTAAAAATACTACAGTTTGTGTTGTTTTGTTTTTTGCCTGTAAGACACCTGGAATAAAGTTGGTTGCAAAAATAATGTTTATTCTTCCAATTAAAGCGTTCAGGTAGCATTTGTAGAAAAAAATACGACTTTGGTCGGGTTTGGCAATTATTTGCTAGACTTCGAAAATGACAGGCTTGTCACCAAAACCGGTTCCGTAGAGTTACATATATTGGTCCGGCTAACTATTTAGCCACACCAACTGTACTGTATAAGAGGCATTTGAAACCAAGACTGGCCAAATGTCTACAGGACTTAAGTAAGTGTCCCAAATACAAACTTTAAGTGTCCCAAATACAAAATGGCCATGTTGGAGTGTACCCCACAGCAATTTATGAGTGGAAATCATTCTGTTCTTATGAGGAAATGACACTTTAATGATTGGCAGGTAACAGGAATTTATCCAGTCAATTCGACTGTTGTGGTTTACGATGGAAAACTTTATTGTTTTGGCTTACCTCCGGGTGATGGTCATATGGGATGCCAACCAGACACTAGTGTGCAATGTTTCGATGGAGCAAAGTGGCATACACTTCAACCAATGCCAGAAGTACTGTATCATTTGTTTGCAGCTTGTATAAAAGGTAAGTGTTAAATGTTTAATTTTATCTATATTGTTTAATACGCTCATCGCAGGGGAGAGCTATGTGTTCGGCCTTACGAAGCAATTGGTTTGTCACCACAATAAATTTCAAATCTCCACATACTTGTACAATGCACTTACTAATAAATGGAAACTCATTGGTCACAACAACACAAGCATTTTTAGAACAAGAACAACAACTGTTGTGGTTAAAGGTAAAGTTTAGTAAGCTATCCTGATCTCTAACTAGAAAACATTGTATTTATAAGATATGGCTTATCGCTTGGGCGGAAATCTGCAAAAGTTAAG
>CH002761.1:345445-364944 GCA_000149265.1 Ciona savignyi
TTCTAGATTTTAATTAATAGATTTTCTTATACTCTTGTTTTATTTCCGATATTAATTTTATTACTAGGACAGGTTGTCTGGGTGGTTTATAAACTTTACAAAAACGATTCCAGAGCGACAAAATAAACATTGTAGCATTTTAAGCACTACTTCGAAAATATAATTATCCTGTCACCAACGATTTGAAAAGTATTTACGAAACAATTGTTGCAATTTCCTGCGCTAATAAAAACCATTTTCTAACCAATCTATTCAGGAGAGGATAGGACAGGATATTCATGTTTATCCCCGTGGATGCAAAACACAAGGCGCGTTATCAATGAGCAATGTCAGATTACTTCGTGTCCACCGTCGGGTCACCAGAACAATTGCAGTGTGTTGTGTTTAATTTAAACGTTCTTTTCTGATTATTTTATTGATTTATTCAATGGAAATTAGTCTGTGCTGTGGTTGAACTGTACAATGCTTCAACCAATCAATGGATAACCAGTAAAGATATGAACGAAGCCAGAGCTTTGTGCGGAGCCGTTTGTTTGAATGAAACCATATTGGTGTTCGGTAAGCTTTAGGTTCGCTAGTTAGTGCATTGTGTAACTAAGCCACTGCCCAGGCGGACTTGGTATTGGTAACACCCCACTATCATCTGCCGAGTCGATGAATATAACGACCGGAGTTTGGACAAAGCTGACCACCGATGTCCCGTATCCCCTCGGTGAAACTTGCGCTTGCATTCTGAAAAAACACATTGCAGTATACGGAAGGTAGGAAATTCAATAAGCATAAAAGTAACTGTACTTAAAGCGTAATTTTACAGTTCAAGCCCAGGCCGTATTGCACTGTTCACACCATCCAGGAACAAGTGGCGACCGTTAATTGAAGTAAACAAAAAGGACTTAATTAGTGGTCCCGGCCGATGGTTGTTGGTGTAATTCTGACACTGAATTACATGTGGTTATGGAATATAAAGGTTATGAAATATAGCCGAACCTTTTATTTCTCTATCACGTGACGTTAAGTTATTTCTTTTAAACCTAATTTAAAAATGTCAATACCTTTATTAGATGTATAATTAAACGCTTAATGTATGTGGCCTGTGTATAACGTATTATTATCAAATATGTCTCGGAGACATGTATCAACCTCAGTTCAACACATTAACCCATCCCATGTATCAATAAAATCATGTAATATAAATTTACTGTTTTTACGTCTAATAAACCTCCGAAAAAGAATACGCCAAAAATTGATTGGCATAGCCCTACTGTAGTGTGACCCTAATGGTTAACTAGACTGGATACCCCAAATCAATTCCGCACAAAAAAGGGACGAACCCCATCATAGGTTGTTCTTTTAAAAAAATAATAATTAAATAAATGAGGATTGACTTTAAGTTCAGAATTCTCCAAAATCTCCACATGCTGAAATGAGTAACCGGGATCTGTAATTCGTATTTAAACGGAGAGGAGATGTAAAATCGATGTCCAATATTAGAATATTTTAAACCTCAGGCAGTATTAAAATTATCAGGATTGTTAGATGACATGGTGCAGACATGTACCAATCTAACAAGAATATACGACTTTGGGTGAATATTGAACATGGATAATAATTTTTTTCATAACGCCAATTAACTTCTGCTTGCAGCCTCAAAATGTTTTAAGAAAGCTATATAGAAACATTTCCGCTAATCGCAGTAGAGAGCCAATATAAATTAATACCAAAACTCACTGACATAAAGTTGGTTACCAATGTCCTTTTTCCTATGATGTTATGTGTTGAGGAGGACCAAGGTGCGTATCTTTTTTTGTCCTATATTGTTACGTAATCTTACAAATTTATAATTATCACCGATTCTACAAGGACAAAATTAAAAGAATTGATCTAGTAACTTTACGTGTTTAATTTTGCAAAATTTAGAGCGATCAAATGGATTTCGTACCTTTATAATTAAACCTTCATATCTAACCGTTGTAAACTATAAACATTAGAATTAAATATCATAGTCTTGTTTATCCATGCAAATGAAAAACCAAATGGATGTTAACACACTCGATGTATAGGCCATATAACAACATATGAAGCAGTATAATTCTAATCAGGAAGCTATTTCCAAGGCGTTAGAATAGAAACGTATTTAGTACTTCTCTTCTGAGAAGTTGCAAACGTTCATCTTAGGATATGACTTACCAATTAAAATTGTACCATGTGGTCTAACAAATGACGAAGTTTCATTGGGATTCCATTATCCCTTCTGTTAGATGTCGGAGCCACAATCCATGTCTGTCAAAATCTTGATTTAGAAACATTACTTCATTTTTATGGTATTTAACTGGGTAAATATTTTGTTTCTTCTAATTGGTAACGCAGTGGCTAACACAATACTAGCTTACCAAATCTAATCAAAATTGGAGCAGCCGTTCATGCGCTATGCCCAAAAAAGCTAAATTAAAAAAAAAAAATTTTCGTTTTAGTTTTTCAGCTCCCAGGGGAATTCCCCTAGGTATATTACCCAAAATTTTGGTTTCTGCTCATCTAGACCATGTGGTCTAACAAATGACTAAGTTTCATTGGGATTCCATTATCTCTTCTGTTAGATGTCGGAGCCAATACCCATGCCTGTCACAATCTTGATTTAGAAACATATCTTCATTTTTAGGGTATTTCCCTAAGTAAATACTTTGTTTCTTCTAATTGGTAACGTAGTGGCTAACACACTATTATATTACTAAATCTAATAAAAATTAGAGCAGCCGTTCATGCGCTATGCCCAAAAAAGCAAAATTTTTTGAAAAAAATACCGTTTTGTTTTTTTACCTCCCAGGGGAATTCTCTTAGGTATATTACCCAAAAATTAGGTTTCTGCTTATCAAGATCATGTGGTCTGACAAATGACTAAGTTTTATTGCGATTCCATTATTCCTTCTGGTAGATGTCGGAGCCACAAGCCATGCCTGTCAAGCGTTTGACGAAAAAAAACAGAAAAAAAAAACGAAAAAAACGGACAAAAAACAATATGTGTCCCATTTTTTCAAATGGGACCCATAATAACATATCGATTGGAGAAATTGTTTGTCGTCTTGAAGTTCTAACTCCTGCGGAAGAATTAAGTTGGTTTATCTTTGTTGATCAAGAAATATTTATAATGTGGAAAAGGTATATAACTAGAGAGTGTCAACCACGTGTTTTAAAACCACTATTTGTAAAACACATTTTGTATAATATAGGTATATATGCGAGCAGGGTCCCTAACCACAGTTTGTATATTATACACCGAGTTAGTAGTTTGTTTCGGCAAGCATAAACGCATGGGTCCCTGAGGTAACAATTCGATCTTGTTATTAATGTTCATTACACAATATATGTTGTCAGATATGTGCACGTCAGATACATGTTATGTAACATTCCTGAAAGTTTTAACCGATTTGGTAAAATGTAAGTTTATTAGCCACTGATATAACAGGGAAATACCTTAAAAATTAAAAATTTGTTTCAAATCATGATTGTGACAGGCATGGCTTGTGGCTCCGACATCTAAGAGAAAGGGTAATTGAATCGCAAAAAAGTTTGTTATTTGTTAGACAACATGGCCTTGAAATGCAGAAACCAAATTTTTGGGTAATATACCCAGGGAAATTCCCCTGGGAGGTGAAAATCCAAAACGTTTTTTTTGGAATTAGCTCTTTTGGGCATAGCGCTTGAACGGCTAAAATGTTAGTTTTCTATCCGCCGTTGTACCATTAAGCAAAAAGAAATAAAATACTTAGGATAATACCCTAAAAATTACGACTTGATTCTAAACCATGATCGTAATAGGCATGCCATATCGCCCCATCATATTCAACAAGAAGTCGCCAAAGCGGCGGATTAAAACTGTTTGTTAGTTTCTAACAAACATCTAACTTTTATAACACAACTCTGATATGTAAAAACAGAAGTTTATGTACCAAGCCTAAGGGAATTCCCCGAAATAATGAAAAACTTAATCGGACTGTTTTGGGAATCTACCTTTATTTTACTACAACGCTTGACAAGAGGCTTAAATTTAAAACATTTGTTGTTAAATGTTCGTAAATTTAACACGCTCATTCTTTTTTAACTACACATGGAAAGAAATTTGGTGTAATAACTATGGGACCCATACGTTTATGCTTGCAGAAACAAAAATATGACAGTCCGGTTAAAATTGTCTGGAATGTTGAATAACATGGACCTGACATGCACATATCTGACAATAACATATAGTGTGTAATGATCATTAATAAAAAGATCGGATTGTAACCTCAGGGACCCATGCGTTTATGCTTGCAGAAACAAACTACATACCCGGTGTATAAAATACATATTGTGGTTAGGAACTCTGCTCGCGTATATATACATATCGTACAAAATGTGTTTTACAAATAGTGGTGGTAAAACACGTGGTTGACACTCTCTAGTTTTAATTCATATTGTACCTTGGGCCACGCTAAAGAATTTGGGTAGCTGTTACTTGCACCTTCCCGAACCTTGTTTCCTTACATTTAAAACTAGAGAGCGTCAACTAGGTTTCATAGATTGGTATTTGTCCGACAGATTAGTTTAGTGCTTAGTGCGTCGCCTTTCAGCAGAAGGTTTACAGATTCAAAACTGGTCGCCAGCTTGTCGGCGGTGTCTTTGGACAAGGCACCAAACAGTAATTGCCTGGACCCAGAGCATTAATGGGTTCTACCAAATTAAAGAAACATCTGAATTATACACAACACACTGAAATAGCTACGGTAACTCGACAGTAACTCGTCAGTGGCGCGACATTATCTGACAATTGCCCGTGCGCTAACCCCCCTGCGTTTTCTCATTCACGGGAATAACCATAATTATTATATTCTATCTTATGTCCCAGTACACAATGGAGTCTAGACCCGTCATTCGGTAAATTTGTTTTGTTTGATGGCAGACTACGTAAACATTGTAGCAGATTGCTCATTAAATAATCTTTAATTTGCTTTATGACCTGATGACTAGCTTGTGACGAATGTACATTAATAATCTGGTAACGCTTATTAAGCATTCCTGTAGAAGTTGTTTCATTTGCGCCTTTTAGTATTTAATTTGTGCTAGTTTACTAGAAATTCTATAGAGTTTTATTAAACCCATAACCACTGCTTGCTATCAATCATTTAGACTGTACTTGAAAGCCACCAAAACTACTTTACGTACAATCGATTTCAAAACGATACGTCTCTGTGCAACGGGTATATAACAAATCGTTTGTATTTTTAGAATTGTATCTTCTTACATAACTGACTAAAACATGGCGAAAGAATTAAGCGCAGAAAGCCACAATGAAGATATTATGGGAGCTTTGAACAAGTAAGTGAAGCTGTTTGTTTGTATAATCGTTGATTTGATCTTTATTTTTTTGCAGGCAGCGACGTACGAATGCCAAGTATTGTGATATCACACTGGTGGCAGAAGATAAACAGTTTAATGCACATCGAAGTATCCTGGCTGCCAGTAGTGTTTATTTCGATACCATGTTTCACAGTCAGGTATATGTAATTACATTCCTAACTTATTTTACAACAGGTGGTTACGGTTTATATCACAATAGCTTGTATTAAGTTATTGTAAGGACATAAGTTTTAAGATTCTACGCTGCGTTCAGACGAATGGTCCAGATACCCAAATGAACGTCAACTTTACCTAATTCTTGTAATTACATAGAAAAGAATAATTATGTTTATTCCCGTAAATGGGAGATCGCAAGTGGAATTAACAAACGGGCAATCGTTAGATCATACCGTGGGGTAATCGGAACTATTGCAATGTATTTTGTTGTGTATAATTTAGACGTTCCTTCAATTTAGTATAACCCATCATTTCACTGGATTCAGGCAATGTTTGTCAAGTGCCTTGCCCTTTGAACCTGCAACTCTTCAACTAAAAAAGGGCGCACTAATCCACCGAGCTAATGGGTCGGATAAACCTATACGGTCGTACTCTTAAAAGTGGGTTTGGTGGATACACATACAGGCAATGTATCTTTACCATAAATTTGGGCTAAAAACAATACATATAGATGTCTGAGGAGTTCAAGGCGGTGATTGAGATTAAGAGTGTAAGCAAGCAAGCGATGCAAGATGTCGTTGATTTTCTTTACACCAACCATGTTTCGCTATCCATTGACAATGTGGAAGAAGTCCTACATGCTGCTTCCTTGATGCAAATACAAGGTGATACTTACCTTTCTAATGGAGAAACAGCTGTGATTAGAAAGGAAGTGCTTTGGTATCTGGTTCTAACGTTATTGCTTCTTTGCCTACTGGCGATGATTCCCATTTAATTTAAAAACAGATTAAAATATTGTTACTTAAATATTAAACAGATAACACCTAATAAATGTTATGATAATAGATAACTGTCATTGTCGACAAAGCAAAGTTATCAGATTGACCAAGTGTACAGTGATTTAACATACCCTAATCGTATGTTTTTGGTAATAAAACATAATAAATTTAGTGTTATGACCGAACAGGAAATTACTGCTTAATAATTAAAGCATGTCTTATCATTTCTTATTTTGCAATTTAGACTTGATTAGGATAACTATCAAGTACCTTTCGGAGGAAATCAGCCCCTTGAATTGTCTGCATTTCCGCCAACTTGGGAAGTTATATTCCCTTGAGGAATTAGTGGTGAAGTGCAACAAATGTCTCTTGGAAAACTTTGATGAAATCTCAATCCAAACACAGTTTAATGACCTTAAAGATGATGAATTGGGTTATTTGCTTTCCTCCGATGATATAACGGTAATTATCTTTTTTTACCTTAAATATTAACGTGACCGATACATATACCAAATTATATACTTAACGGTGTTTGCAAAGAGCCCAGTGGTTTCAAAACTGAGCCCGATAAAAAAGAAAATAACAAAAATATTTGACTTAGGTTTCGTCAGAGGAAGCACTCTACGAAGCCCTGATTCGTTGGGTAAAACATGACCTTGATACAAGAAAGAAACATTTCCCAACATTGTTTCAACATCTTCGTTTACAACTTGTTGCAGTAGACTACTTGTCGAAGAACATCAGGAAAGAGGTCGTAAAGTAAACGAAATCGTGGGGGTTTACAAAAGAATACAAGGATAAATCCTAGATTATAGCTTTATGTTTATGTTGAAATAACTCCATTTTATCTTATTTCTGTTAAAAACCAAAGGTTATATTAAACTAACAATTGGTTATGAACTATATTACAAACTACTTAACAGTATTAAATGATGATTCTTGAAACATGAACCTCATTGGCCAATTGTCATTTCACAAATTGCATTTAACTAAAAAAAACATTACTATGACTGTAATATTAAATCATTGGGAGTATGAAAAAGTCGTTTATTTAACCACTAAGACAAAGAAGCGCTGTTACAAAATAAAATTGGCATATTGAACTGTGACGTACACACACATTTCATTGTGATAATGAAGCATTATTGCTTACACACATGTCATCTTATAATAATGCATTGTTACGTAAGTATTTTAGTCTTATCTTTGTGATAATAAATTGTTGTTAATTGCACGCGACACCTTTACACAAAACCATCCTTAACAGAGCTTAGTTCGAGCTTCACTAGATTGCAGGGATTTGGTTGAAGATGCTTTTTATTTTCACGTCAAACCCTACATGTACGAAAAAGAAAGGCGACGATTTGGAGACCAGCACGGTAAGTCTTTAATGTTTTTCTCTGGGCGTTATATATCTCCATTTATGCTGACAACCATTGTAAGTCAGAAGGATTTTATTTTGTTCAATATGAAGTTTGGTTTAATTTTGTTTAATGTGATTTTGCATCGAATTTCTACAAGAGCAGTGGTGTATTTAACATCACTAATTAAAAAATGAAGGGAATTCATAACATATTACTGACTCTTTGTTAACTAAAAAAAACTAGACAGTGTTAACCACATGTTTAACCACCACTGTTTGTAAAACACATTTTATATGTTGTACATTTATGCAAACATGCTCCCTAACCACTATTTTATACATCGAGTATGTAGTCTATTTCTGCAAGAATAAACACATGGGTTTCCTGGGGTAACAATTTGATCTTGTTTTCCACGTTCATTACACTTTATATGTTACCGTCGTGACAGGTCCATGTTATCTAATATTCCAGAATATTTTAACCGGACTGCCAAAGTTTTATTTCTGCAAGCATGAACGCATGGGTCCCATAGTTATCAAACCAAATTTCGTTTCCATGTGTAGTTAAAAAAAGGATAAATGTGTTAGATTATCGAACATTTCACCACACATATTTTAGATTAAAGCCTTTTGTCAAGCGATGTAGTAAAATGAAGGTAAATGTCAAAACAGTCAGATTTATTTTTTTGTCTTGCTTCGGGAAATTTCCCTTGGGTTTAGTACATCAACTTCTGGTATTACATATCTGGTTCATGTTATTTAACAAATCTTAAAGTTTTAATCCGATTTAACGATTTCTTGTTGGAGATGTCGGAGCGATATGGCATGCCTGTCACAGTTATATTTAGGAACACTTCATAATTTTTAGGGTATTTCCCTAGGATTGTTATTTCTTTTTTCACAATGGTACAGTGGCAAAAAGATCACTAACAGTTTACCAAATCTGGTCAAAAGTGCAGCTGCTGTTTTAGCGCTATTCCCAAAAGAAACTAATTCCTAAGAAATATACCCTTTTGGGTTTTAGAGTTTCAGAAAAATCCCCTAGAATTTATCATCCAAAATGTTTGTGTCCGCATATCTAATCCACGTTGTTTAACAAATGACAAAGTTTTATTGCGTTTTCATTACCCTTTTTAGGGTTATCATTTTTCCAAATTCTACGATTATATGATTCGGTAAGCTGACGATAATACCACAAAAATTCTTGTTAAAGATATTGCGTGTGCAGTAAATCAATCTAGTTGGATCTTTTGTACTAAGAAAATGTATTTTTTTAATTCATTTAAATAATTAATATATGTATTAACCTACAATATTATAAATAACACACTTATTAGAACTTTTCACGGGCGGTAATAAAAACAAATGTGATTAAAGAATAATTTATATGTGTACAACCGATAAACATTAAAACAACTAGACATAAATAATGATTTTAGTTTAGATTGACACTATCAAAAAGTGTCAGGTATATATTAATAAACAAAATATCGTAAAACTAACATAAAAACGAAACTTTTCGTTACGCATCCAGAATCAAAATTTTCGTTTCTCGGCTAAAATTTTCGTTTCTAGAAACAAAAGTTGTGTTTCTTAAATTAATTTGGGGTTATCATTTTGCCAAGTTCTATGATTAATATGATTAGTTAAGCTGACGCAATATCAAAACAATTTCAAGTGAAAGAGATTGCGTGTGCAGCAGTTAAATGTAGTTGGACCTTTTATACTAAGATAATGTATTTTTTCTATTTATTTAAATAAATTATAAATGTTTAAACTTGCAATATTCTTGTTTGGTTTCTTTTTGGTTCTTTATGAAAAAACAAATATGTTTTCTTTGGGTAGAAATAAAAAAGGTTGGATATACCTAAATGACGGTTTGATGTATTAAGTACATAAAAATTGGTAGATGAGTGAACAACACACTTGTAAATTTGTTACCAAAAAATAAACCTTATATCTCGTTTGGTTTTCAAACGCGCGCCACGAACGCACCCCTACTACGTCAAATTATCAATATTTTCACTTTGGGTTGAAATGAAACAGCTTGGATACACCTATATCAACGGTTTGATGAACTTAGTACATAAAAATTGGTAGATGGGTGGATAACACACTTGTAAATTTGTTTACAAAAAAAACCTTAAATCTTGTTTGGTTTTCAAACGCGCGTCACGAACGTACGCACACTACATCAAATTATCAATATTTTCGCTTTGGGTTGAAATGAAACAGCTTGGATATACCTATATTAACGGTTTGATAAACTTAGTACATGAAAATTGGTAGATGGGTGGATAACACACTTGTAAATTTGTTTCCAAAAAATAAACCTTATATCTCGTTTGGTTTTCAAACGCGCGGCACGAACGCACCCACACTACATTAAATATCAATATTTTCGCTTTGGGTTGAAATGAAACAGCTTGGATATACCTAAATCGACGATTTGTTATAGTAAATACATGAAAAGTGGTATATGGGTGGATAACATACTTGTAAATTTGTTACCAAAAATAAACCTTTTATCTTGTTTGGTTTTCAAACGCGCGTCATAAACGCACCCATACTACGTCAAATTATCAATATGTTCGCTTTGGGTTGAAATGAAACAGCTTGGATATACCTATAACTACGGTTTTATTGATTTAGTACATAAAAATTGGTAGGTGGGTGGATAACACACTTGTAAATTTGTTCTAAAAAATAGACCTTATATCTTGTTTGGTTTTTTAAACGCTCGATACGAACGCACCCACACTGCATCAAATATCAATATTTTCGCTTTGGGTTGAAATGAAACTGCTTGGATATACCTAAATCGACGATTTGTTATAGTAAGTACATGAAAATCGGTAGATGGGTGGATAACACACTTATATTTGTTCCTAAAAAATAAATGTTATATCTTGTTTGGTTTTTAAACGCGCGCCACTAAACTTCGTCACGTAAATTTCGTTTTTATGTTTTTATATGTTTACGACAGTTTGTTCATGTATATTTATCTGAAACTCTCTCTAATTTTATTCTAAAATAAAATTATTATTGATGTCGAGTTGTTTTTATGTTTATCGGTTACACGAATTTAAAACACTCTTTAATCCCATTTGTTTCTATTACCGCACGTAAAAAGTATTAATCAGTGTATTATTTTCAATGTTGTGAATTCATACATTTATGTTTCAGTTAAATGAATAGAACAAATACATTATCTTAGTTTAAAAGGTCCAATTACATTTATTAACTGAACATGCAATCTCTTTCACTGGAAATTGTTGTAATATTGTGTCAGCTTAAGGAATCATATAATTATAGAACTTGGGGAAATGATAACCTTAAACTCATTTAAGATACTCAATTTTCGTTTCTATAGAAACAAAAATTTTACCCGAGAGGCGAAAATTTTGTTTCCAGAAACGAAAATTTTGATTCTAGAAGAGATAACGAAAAGTTTCGTTTTTATATTGGTTTTACGACAGTAAAATGCCATATCGCATGCTTTTTGGTTAAAATCCTTGTAAGAGCTAAATCGTCCAAAACATGACCAACATTAATTGATTCTTTAAAGGTAAAATTAAGTAATCGCTTTTAGCTATAGTACATTTAGCTTATCTGCTATTCGGTGAAGCACGTAATTAATAAACGTATGTTCACAAACTGAGAATGATAATTGTAAATTTTATATATCAGCAAAAAACATCTTTCTGTTGTGGGGATTACACAAGTAATAATGTAGCTCCATTATCAGTCATTATTTACACCACTATTGTCAAGTGTTTATACTGTTAACTCGATTTAATTATGACATCATAATAACGCGCGACAAATCTGGTTTCTCACGCCGGCAATGTTCTGCATGACTGTGACGTTTTATCCACGTCGATAAAAATAATTTTTTTCGCCGGTCTAAGTTTCGAATCCAATATGGGCTCGTCCGTAAGACCGTCCGCTATTATGAAATGGTCGCGCCAACCAACCATTCAGCCAGACAACCGTTACTGAATGAAAAAAAGAATTATGGTTATTTTTACTGCTTGACCTCTAGTACCACCTAACTGCTAAATAAACTAACTGATACATTTTTTTCGGAAACAAAAGTTTTGTTTCTGCCATTTCGCTTTGGAAAATTTTCGTTTCTCACCGTTACGTAGGTAGATGTCAGGGCGACATGGCATGCCTGTCAAGCGTTTGACGAGAAAAAGAAAACAAAAGAAAAAACTGACAAAAACAATATGTGTCCCAATTTTTTTAAGTGGGGCCCACAACTAGGGAACAACAGATCCCCAGGGGGAAAAATTACTAGGGAAAAATTTGACGTTACAATAGGGGACTACAGACAGCCTGAACTCCCGTTTTTTTTCTTGCTTGTCGAAATCTCCAAATTGTCTCCTTTTTTAGAAATGCTGTGCAACTGTTAAACATGATTTACAAAAAACAGTATCAACAAAATAGAGTGCATTCTAAAATTGAACTAAGGTTTTTTAATTCACTAATTTCTTAGGCGATTAAGAAATCCGACAACCTATTTAGGCAGTTATAAACATCACAAATTGCTACCCAACCAAGGGTTTTAGCAGCAATATTTGAATTGGATAACACCGACATTCATTTGTTTATGCTTATGGAAATTGGAAGTATTCCTTTATCAATCATATATAATTTGGCGCTAAGTCTGGCTATACCTGTCCTAAATATTTAATTTGATTATAGACGTGTTTTAACGACTGTTTTTTTTGACGTGTTGTCCAGTTTCTTAATTTTGCAGAAAGTCCTGTTGCGTGTTTTCATTGTGATAACTAAAATGGTAAACGATCTTCAACAACGAACAAAGCCTAAAATATAAGAATTTTTCCTTTTTTTCAATGGTGCAGCATGTATTCAACCTTGTGAATCATCTTTTTCATTTTTTTGCAGAGATCATGTTTGTGCCGCTTGCGCGAAAGAATGTTGTGGCTTTAAACTTGAAAGAAAACTCGAGTGCACAGCTGGGGGTTAGTAGATATAAAAAACACCCCACATGGTTGTGTGTGCATGATTTGCATAAGTTTTTTTTTTTCAATTTTCTTCCAGTTATTTTGGTCACCTAGCAGACATATCATTGACCAAATTTTTAAACAAGAAGATCCGTCAATACCTGCTTCTAATAAAATCTATTCCGTTCTGGTAGTTAAACGTATAGTTTATTATAAACGTATAGTTTATTATAAATTTTGTTTTTTGCCTGTAAGACACCTGGAACAATTGTGATCCAGTACAAATTGTCCGTTAGCCGTTCAGATAGCATTAAAAAAAGGAAATCATTCTGTTCTTCGGAGAGAATGACACTTTTATTATTTTGTATGCAGGTAACAGGAATTTATTCAGGCAGTTCGACTGTTGTGGTACACGATGGAAAACTGTATTGTTTTGGGTTAGGGGGCATACGTCCGAGTGAAGCTCGTATGGGATGCCATCCAGACACGAGTGTGCAATGTTTCGATGGAGCAAAGTGGCATACACTTCAACCAATGCCACAATTACTGTATCATTTGTTTGCAGCTTGTATAAAAGGTAAGTGTTAAGGTTTATTTTTATGCAAAGTATTTAATATGCTCATCACAGGGGAGAGTTATGTGTTCGGCCTTGGGCAGCAATTGGCTTTTCACTGCAATAAATTTAAAATCTTCACATACTTGTACAATGCACTTACTAATAACTGGAAACTTGTTGGTCACAACAAAACAAGAATTTTTAGAACAAGAACAACAACTGTTGTGGTTGAAGGTAAAGTTAAGTAAGCTATCCTGATCTTTAACGAGAATACATTGTATTTAGATATGGCTTATCGTTCTGGGGGGATATCTGCAAAATTTTAGACAGATTGAAACTAACACAGAAAGGTTGGTATATTTAAGATTCCAATCAATCGATTGTGTTATACGCTTGTTTTTTTGCCGATTTTATTTTATATGTACTGAAACAGGTTGTCTGGTTGGTTTATAAACTAAAAAAAAAACGATTCCAGAGCGGCGAAATAAAAAATGTAGCATTTTAGCACCACTTTAAAAATATAATTATTCTGTCACCAAGGAAGTATTTACGAAACAATTGTTGCAATATCCTGCTCTAACTAAAATTATTTTCTAACCAACATATGTAGAGGATATTCATGTGTGTCCCCGTGGATTGAAAACACAAGGGGCGTTATCACACCAGCAATGTCAGATCACCACGCGCCCACCGTCGGGTTACCGTGCTGTTGCAGTGTGTTGTATCTAATTTAAACGTTCTTTTCTAATTATTTTATTGTTTTATTTAATGGAAATTAGTCTGTGCTGTGGTTGAACTGTACAATGTTTCAAAAAACCAATGGACAACCGGTAAGAACATAAACGAAGCCAGAGCTTTGTGCGGAGCCGTTGGTTTGAATAAAACAATATTGGTGTTCGGTAAGCTTTAGGTTCGCTAGTTTGTGCATTGTGTAACTAAGCCATCGCCCAGGCGGACTTGGTATTGGTAACATCCCACTATCATCTGCCGAGTCGATGAATATAACGACTGGAGTTTGGACAAAGCTGACCATCGATGTCCCGTATCCACTCGGTGAAACTTGCGCTTGCATTCTGAAAAAACACATTGCAGTATACGGAAGGTAGGGGTTCAATAAGCATAAAAGTAACTGTAATTAAAGCGTAATTTTACAGTTCAAGCCCAGGCCGTATTGCACTGTTTACACCATCAAGGAACAAGTGGCGACCGTTAATTGAAGTAAACGAAAAAGACTTAATTAGTGCTCCAGGCCAATTGTTGTTGGTGTAATTCTGACACTGAATTACATGTGGTTATGGAATATATAGGTTATGAAATATAGCCGAAACTTTATTTCTCTATCACGTGACGTTAAATTATTTCTTTTAAACCTAATTTAAAAACGTCAATACTGTCGTACCGACATAATTGGCTGTTTGCGACATCCTTCTAAGAAAATTCAAGAAACAAAGGAATCGCTAAAGGACGAACTGTTGTCTAAATTCACGAGGCAATTAACGCGACCGAGAAAACTTCTAAATTTAACGTGCGGAGATAATCCATTGTATCGAGCGCAAAAATAATCTATTGTGCGTTTTTAGATATTATGCATCGCATTTTTTTACTTGGAGCCAAATGGCATATAAAAGACCTCATTTCATCAGAGAAACACAGACACTAGTTGTCTAGGCTTACAGCACTGTGTTCCAAATCCACAGTCTGTATAGCCTAGGCTCTGGTGCTCTCGAGGGCGGGAATACGCTTAACGTACCCTACAGCCCGTCCCTACTTATAAATCTACGTAGCCGGTTATGCTTATCTATTATTGTAATTGTACCGTTGCGTTATCGGAGTCAAACAAACAATATTAATAATAAAGCTAAACTGCTACCCGTCCACCGTGTAAAGTCTAATTAGTTATCATATTCAATAAGCAGCCGCTACAATACCTTTATTAGTTGTATAACTAAACGCTTATTGTATGTGGCCTGTGTATAACGTATTATTATCAAATATGTCTCGGAGACATGTATCACCCTTAGTTCAACACATTAACCCAGCATTAATAAAACATTTTATTTATATATCATGTAATATAAATTTACTGTTTTCACGTCTAATAAAACTCCGAAAAAGAATATGCAAAATTGATTGGCATAGCCTACTGTAGTGTGGCCTAATGGTAAACTCGACCGATACCCAAACCAATTCCGCACAAAAAATGGGACGAAACCCCTCATAGGTTGTTCTTTTGAAAAACTAACAATTAAATAAATAAAGATTGACTTTAAGTTCCGAATTCCCAAGAATCTCTACAGGCTGAAATAAAAAACCGGGATCTGTAATTCGTATTTAAACGAAGGGATGTTGAATCGAGATCCAATATTACAATATTTTAAACCGCAGACAGGGTTAAAATTGTTAGGATTGTTAGATGACTCGGTACAGACATGTATCATCCAACAAGAATATACTTCTTTGGGTGAACATGAATAAAATGTTTGGTTTTGAAACAAAAGGAAAAATTAGCTTCTGCTTGCAGCCTCAAAATGTTTCGAAAGCGCTACAAGTGTTTAGGGATTATAGAAACATTTCCGCTAGTAAAAGTAGGGAGCCAATATAAATCAAAACCAAAACTTTCGTGATTACTAGCATAAAGTTGGTTGCAAATGTCCGTTTCCCCTAGATCAGAGGTTTCAGTGGGGCACAAAGCTTGGCATACAGCGATATTAGAAATCATGTCATTGTGAACATTGAACACATAAGAGACTGTCACAACTTTCTCTCCTAACGATCAAGCATTGCGCTTTATCGAGAGAGTTTTCCCCTAGCGATTGTTATGTATTTTGTTTTCATCAAGATTCATAGATTACGACGTATTGCCTTCGAGATAATTCTACTGTTTTCTTACTGATACTAGTCAGTTTTGGATTTACGTGGAATAATGGCGTTTGTTCTGGATAATTCCTGAAATTGTTCAGCGCATACATATAAGAGCGACTCGTTTTCGTTTATTCTTTCAAGTTAAGAAAAGTCAATATGTGTTCGGTTACGTGTCAGAGTCCGACAGATAAATAGCTAACATTTTGAATACGTACAAGCGTTAAATAAATTCAATTTTGATTTCAGACATTATTCAATTTAACTTAATAGTAAAAAGATTTTAATAATTCAGCATGTTAAAAAGAAAATTCAATCAAGATTTTTTTTAAGTATGGGTTTATTTCTTCAGTGATCGAGATAAGGAAAAAATGTGTCATTCTTTATCGTGTTTTAAGTAATGAATCACTGCGACCATCCAAATTACAAAATCATTTAAAAAAATCATCTTGGCCTTAACGACTCGAAAACGGTTCGAAGCTACAGATAAGCAAACTGACAGAGGCATATTTTGAAGTAAGCCTATTTATTGCTAAACAGAAAAAGGCTCATAGTATTGGTGAGATTCTTTCTTTAGCAGCTCAGCTTATGTCCTTTGTTCGTTATGTAACAGATAAAAATGTTAAAGAACGGCTACTCTGTTGCAGTTTGGAAAGCACCACAAAGGCAATTTGGAAAGCACCACAAAGGCAAAAGATGTAATATCTAAGATCGAGAATTTTTTTTCATAAAGAAAACATAAGTTGGGCAAGTTTGTGTGGTGTGTGCACTGATGGCGCATCAGCCATGTTAGGTGCGAAGAGTGGATTCCAGACGCTCGTAAAGAACAAAGCACCTAATGTTGTGACCACTTACTGTTTTATTCATCGCGAAGCATTAGCTTCAAAAACCTGACAGTCTTAATTACGCTTTTGATGTGGTCGTTAAAAGCGTCAATTATATCAAAAACAGCACATTAAGTACTCGATTGTTCCGGAAGTTGTGTGAAAACCTCAATTCTGACCATAAGCAACTTCTCTACTACACCAAAGTACGCTGGCTGTCAAGACGTAACCTTCTAGCCAGAGTGTTTGAGCACCGGGATGAGATAAAGATCTATCTGGGAATAGCAAAACCCAAACTTACAGTACGTTTTGAAAATGTAAAGTTCCTTTCTCGCTTGGCATATTTGGTGGATATTTTTGAAGCTCTGAACCAGCTTAATTTAAAGATATCGTTCAGTATGTGGACTGTATAAAGCCATTCGTTGAAAAGCTGGGCAATTGGAGACGTAAAAAGGCAAATGGTAAATTTGCATGTTTCACACTTTCTCATGTATATCTCATGTGGATGATGAGATTAAGGATGTTTTTATCAAGAAGTTATTTTTAAGACCGTAGAATATATGCTTATTAAGCACGTCTTTTCTGAGGAGTTGCAAACGTTCATCTTAGAATATGACTTACCAATAACAGATCAGTTAGAGGGAATGTTTATTGATTGTTTATATTATAAGTTCTAACTTTATTATAAGGTGTTAATGACGGCCAATTACTTGATATTGATTTAGGCAGTATGATATAAATGTGAGCATGGTGCTTTTGTTGTCAATAGTTTTCATCACATTCTCTATTTTGTTTTGTTTTTTTATTTCTGTCGAGCACGGAATAAACAATATATCTCTTTTCCTTATGCCACCTACAATTAATGACGCAGTATTTTAAATGAATACCTCAATATGGGTCCCAATTGAAAAATTGGGACACATATTGTTTTTGTCCGTTTTTTTTTTTCGTCAAAGGTTTGACAGGCATGGCATGGCGCCCCGACATCTACCAGAAGGAATAATGGAATTGTAATGAAACTTAGCCATTCGTTAGGCAACATGGTCTAGATATGCAGAAACCAAAATTTGGGTGATAAATCGAAGGGAATTCCCCTGGAAGGTTAAAAACCAAAACGGTATTTTTTATGAAAAATTTAGCTTTTTGTGGCCTAGCGCTTGAACGGTAGCTCCAATTTGAATCAGATTTGGTAGAATGTAAGTGCATTAAGCACTGATTTAACACTTTAAAGAAATAAAAAATTTACCTAGGGAAATACCCTAAAAAATAAGATTTTGTTCTCAAATCATGATTGTGACAGGCATACCATGTCGCCCCGACATCTACCAGAAGGGAATATTGGAATCGAAATAAAAATTTAACACTTGTTGGACAACATGGTCTAGATATGCAGAAAACCAAATTTTGGGTGATAAATTTAGGGAAACTCCCCGGAGGCGTTAATAACCAAAACGCTATTTTTTTCTAAAAAAAATAGCTTTTTGGGGCATAGCGCTTGAACGGCTGCTCCAATCTGATTCAGATTTAGTGGGAATGTAACTGCATAACCTACTAATTTAAAAATTAGAAAAAATAAAAAAATATCGTAGGGAAATACCCTAAAATATAAGATTTTGTTCTTAAATCATGATTGTGACAGGCATGGCATCGCCCCGATATGTACCAGAAGGAATAATGAAATAGAAATAAAGCTTTGTTATTTGTTAGACAACGTGGTCTAGATACGCAGGGGCAAAATTGTGGGTGATAAATCTAGGGGAATTCCCCGGAGACGTTATAATCCAAAACGGTTATTTTTCTAAAAAATTAGCTTTTCGGGACATAGTTTTGAACGGCTGCTCTAATTTTGATCAGATTTGGTGGAATGCTAGATCGTTAGCCACCCTGTTTCACTTAAAAGAAAGAAAACATTTACTTAGGGTAACTCCCTTAAAAACGAAGATATGTTCCTGACTCATGATTGTGACAAGCATTGACATCTCCAACAAGGATTCGTCAAATCGAATTAAAACATTAAGAATTGATAGTTAACATGACCCACATATGTTAAAAACAGAAACTTATGTACCAAGCCGATGAGGAATTCCCCGAAGCCATGAAAAACTAAATCAAAATGTTTTAGGAATTTAGCTTCATTACAATACAGAACTTGAATAAAAGGTTTAATTTAAAACATTAGTGATAAAAACTTTGTAAATCTAACACGATTGTTCTTTTTTTACCTACACATGAAGAAGAAGTTTGGTTTGATAACTATGGGACCCATGCGTTTATGCTTGCAGAAACAAAAACTACATACACATTGTATTAAATACAAAGTGTGGTTAGGGACCCTGTAGCATGAATATATGGCATACAACATGTGTTTTACAAATAGTGGTGGTTAAACACGTGGTTGGCACTCTCTAGTTATTTTACAAATTGTTTTGTTGGAGCTATATTCCGGCTAGCTGCTCGCACAAAAATAAAAAAATATATATTGGTTACGCAATATAATTAAAGAAATGAAACAAGGCTTAAAGAGCTTTCCATTTAAAAAAATTGCTGTTAATGTTAACAGCGCCTTAATTTTCTATTTGAACACGGTATTAGATTAGA
>CH002761.1:382253-419996 GCA_000149265.1 Ciona savignyi
TTACGGGTACGGTCGAACATATGAGTGTTAGCTCATTTATGGAACTATTTGCGGATGGAGCGCCGATGGCGGATATGTCGCAGATCGTAGAAGGAGTAATCATGGACAATTTCAAAGATTGCACCTTCCTTGTTACCCTAAAGGAACAAAGCGGAGAAGTAGTAATTCCGGAAAAACGGGAGATAATTCACTACTTCAACACAAACGACATCAATTTCACTACCGATAAGGGATCGACAATGTCCCTAAAAGCTGAGCTTCCCCAAGGCGAATCTGAAGTCGTCTCTCTACACCCGGTCACTGCAGACACCTGCAAGGAGAAATTAGAAGCAATGATAAATAACCAAAACTGGGGCAAAATCAAAAACATAAATTACGGAACACACCGTAATTTCAACAAAATAAAAAATGGATGGGTAAACATAACCCTTACTGAAACAAACATTAAAAACATTCCTCCCTTGATAAAAATCGGAGGAAGAACAATCACCGTGACCAGGCCCTGGAGAGGAGCACATGGCTCTCTGCAGGTACTGTAAGCAACGAGGACACACGCAGAACAAATGTCCCAAAAAGGGGTTCTGCGTGGAATGCAAAGCACATGGTCATACCTCCAGAAACTGCAGAACCTCATACCAGGAACCGCGCCCAAGAACAGTGTTCCACTCTTCCTGTAACACAGCGCAGTTAGTGAGGACTCCAAATAGGAATGCCAATCAAAGCCAGTGGCAAACTGCTAAAAAGTTGCCTGAAAAACAAATGCATAATACGAGAAATGCACAAATAAAACTTACCAACAGATTCGGCATTCTTCAGGAATCGCAGCACTCGGAGATCGAAGATGACCTGGAATGTTTAAGGAAGTTAGTTGGGTCAATGGATGAAAGTATCTTCATGCCTGAAGACTTTCCAGATATTACCACGGCCAACAGCACACCAAAAAATGACAACACAAACTTACCAAAACGAAGAAGACGACGCACCAAAAAGAGGGGATCAACATCAAACCCCTCAAGCCAGGAAAAAAAGATTGTTTACTACAACCAGATTCAATCAACCAGCAACCAAATCAAACGGGAAGTCAAACAAACGGAAACAGTAAACTTAAGCGACAGCTCCAGTGAAAACGAGGCCAGCACAATAAATGACATACCTGAAATCACCCTCGGACCACGATTACCATCTGCTGTTGAATCAGTTTATAGAACGCCCGAAAATACTGCGCCCTTCCCACCAATCCCGAACCGCACCCTAACGGACATAACTAAATTCTACACCGCCGAAGGTTTACAATCTCCCAAGAGACCAAGATCTGGAACATAAAGAGAACTCGCGTAAAACGCAACAAAAATTTACAAACAACAATAACATTCTTAAAATACTAATGATTCCATATACTATATAATCTAATGGAGCCTGAAAAAGTATTAGGCAACAATTTAAAAATTGGATCTCTGAACACAAATGGAATACTAAACAAAATTAAAAAGATAATATACTATATGGAATCAAATAAAATCGACATATTGCTAATACAGGAAACTCACGTATTTACGAAAGATATGATGTCCAAATTTAAAGCGCAGTCCAACATCGAAATCTTCGTTAATGCGCCCGAACATCCAATTAGATCATTCCGCCAAGGAACTGCAATCCTTGTCAAAAAGCACCTCCTGCCAATGTACAAAATTCACCATAATATAATATTTGAAAACCGGGTACAAAAATTAAATCTCCAATATAAACACAATGATATCAACATTTATAATTTATACCCTGAAATCCGGACAAACGCAAAAAAATCTTATTGCCAGAGAACAAATGATATATGACCTTAAAGATAAACTAGGGGACGTAAATGAAACAATCGACCTGTTGATTGGTGATTTTAATATGGTTTCTAATGGAATCGACGTAAAAGCAAATTATGATAAAAGAAAAAAACGAGATAGAATCGCCTTACAGCGGCTACAAAATGAAAATAACTTTCAGGAATCGCATTTCAGAGTAATACATAAACAAACTATAGAATTTACTAGAATAACAAAAACGAGTGCTACAAGAATAGACAGAATATATGTTAATAGACTAGCGAAAAACAAAACCTTCGCGCTAAATCACATACGTAATTACTTTTCGGACCATAACAATTGCCCGGTAATAACTCTAAAAATAAATAGTAATCGTAAATGGGGTCTATCCTTTTACAAAATAAATAATTCAATATTACAACACAACGACATAATTGAATAACTTGAATACAATGTGAGATTAATTGGCAAAAACAAAATACATGAACTCTGCTACATGGTGGGAATACGGTAAAAAACAGATTGCAAACGAAGTACGATACTTTTCCCAAAACATAAATCATGCGGAACGGAAGCGATATTTAACCAGAGTGCTGGAAATTAAAGAACTAGAAAAACAATACCAGTCCCAAAATATAGTAACAAAAGTACGAACGAAAAATTAATGAAGGTGCGATAATTAGATCAAAAATAAATATAATTGAAGATGAAGAAAAACCAACTAAAGAGTTTTATAGATACGAAGAAGCAAAAGGTAATAGAGATACTATTTACAATATATATAACCAAATGGGAGAGCTAACGAAAAATCAAAACCAGACTCTTAACGCCACGCATGCCTTTTACCAAGATCTATGGACAAGTGCTGAAATAAATATAGACTATATTGATGAATATCTGTATTTTTTGGATCCAATAGAATATGACCAATTGAATTTAAAAAATATGACGCAACCTATCAACCACAAAGAAATTCACGAGTGCATTTTAGAGATAAATGATAATAGCACGCCAGGCTGTGACGGTCTAACATCAAAAATATATAAACAATTATGGGAAGTTATAAAATATGATATGGAAGAATTATACAATAACATCTATTTAAAGGGAATAATGCCAGAAACAATGCGAACCGCGATAGTTAAACTAATATATAAGAAAGGGGATAAAAAAGACATTAAAAATTGGAGACCCATTTCACTACTTAACACAGACTATAAAATACTTAGCAAGATTATAGCAAAACGTTTAGGTATAATAATTAATAAAATTATTAGCCCATTATCAAAATGCGCCATACCTGGTAGATCCATTAATAAATAGTTAGAAAATATAAACGCATGCATAGAGGCGGCTAACTGAGTTCACATGTGGTGGAATCATTCTTTGCAATAGACTTTGAAAAAAGCATTTGATCGTGTAAATTATACCTACTTATTTAAAATACTAACAAAATTAAACATACCCGAATATATAATTAAATGGATAAAGATAATATATAATAAAATACAAAGTAAAATAGAAATAAACGGAGCCTTCACGGATAACATAAATATAACAAGGGGAATACGACAAGGTTGCCCTTGTAGCATGATCCTTTTCCTAATTGGCGTAGAAGTTCTAACTCGAAAGATTGAGGCTAACAAAAATATAAAAGGATTTAAACTAAACCATATAGAATTAAAAACAGAACAGTACGCAGACGATTTATCTATATTAATATCAGACAATATGTCATTAAAGGAAACCATTAACGAAATAAAATTATTTGAAAAAGCATCAGGCCAAAAAATGAATGCAAGTAAAACCCAAATAATAACTAATGATTCTTTAATAAATAATGTAATAAACGAACACCTCCCAAATGAATGCATAAAGGAAAAAATAAAAATACTAGGCGTTTATTTTAGTTTAAACAGAGAATGCATAACAGAAAACACCGAAAAAGCTCGCCGCGTAATAAAAGCCTTGTATTGGAAAAATCTTAAACGAAAACTAACATTAAAAGGTAGAATTATTATAATAAACGCGCTCTTTATGCCGCAATTATTAACGATCGGAAGACATATGATACTGCCAAAACAATTTATTAACGAAATTAATAACTACATGTATAAATTTATTTGGTTCCCACAAAAAATTGACAGAATAGCACGAAAAAAACTAATAGCGCTACCTATTGATGGCGGATTAAATGCCCCAGATATAATACTAAAATTAAAAGCTGTAAGAGCAACTCGCTTATATGAGATTAGAAAACTAGAAAAATTGCAAACGATCTCACAAGAATAGACACGTTTCAATTTAGCATCAACCATTAAATTAATAAATGGACAGCTATATACGAACTCGGCATTAAACGCAACATAACCAAACAAATTTTATAAGGAAATTCGACAAACGATATATACGCTACGACGGAAAGACTTCCCATGGGAATCAAACAAATTAAAACCCATTTACGTAGAACTAATAAAAGATAAGGCGAAAGCGACTATAATACGTGAAAATAATGAGATAATAAAATGGTCACAAATTACACTTAATGATAAACTAACTAAACAACACTTCAATAACGTAGAACGAGATAGAAATTACAAAATAGCGCATAACGCATATCACTTCGGTGATTGGTACAGAGATAAAATTGGAACGCAATATCAAAACGGTAAATTATTAATTAGAAATTGCAAATTTTGTGGAAATAGATCTGACAATATAAAGCACATTCTTACAAAATGTCAATTAACCGAAATAATAATTAATGAAATAGAAGTACTAACAAACAATGCTTGCAAACAGAAAACGCAAATAACAAAATCAATAATATTATATAACCAAACGAAAAATAATGCAACGCCTAACTTACTTGTTACCAAAGCAATCAATATTTTTAAGGCTGAAATAATAAGGAAAAAATATCAACTCGATTTTGGAAATAAATACATAGAGAGCAAAGATGATTTTACCCGACGAATACTTTGGATAATAAATACGAAAATCAAATATATTTTATTACGGGAAAGTACATTGAGAGGCAAACAAGAAACTTATGAATTATACGATCTGAACGAGACTTATGTAATTTGAACCAATTGGATTCCTCCTTAAAAATAAAAATGTCACTTATGTAGACTACTTTATATCGGGCAAATATGTTTTGAAACTGAACAATATAATAAGAAACAAGGCAACTAACTATTTTACCTTTATATTATAAAAATAATTGGAAAATATAGAAAAACAAAATAACTCACAAAAAGTAAAGCTTTGCAGGAATTGCTTGGTGAAGAAACCATCGATCCAGACAAAAGATCTTGCTGCACACCAACCTTTCATCCAACTTGACCTGTAATATAAAAAGTAGTAATTAATAATCGTTGTTTATGATCGTATTGAAATTTGTGTTTTTTATGCAACGGCTGGAAAATCCGGTGAACGTGTGTTTAGTCGCCCAATAAAAAAAAAACGTGCGTCACCGAGTAGCACATAATCTAAATGTTCTATAGCAGAAAGCGGTTACTTAATTTGTCCTGAAAGTTTTGAAGAACAAATTGTACTTGCCCATGTTTTGACCGATTCACCTCTTACAAAGATTTAAAACTCTTTAACCACGAAGCATGCGATATCACATTTTACTGTAATAAAACTAATATAACAACTTTTCGTTATCGTTTCTGGAAACAAAATTTTCGTTTCTCGGGTAAAATGAGTTTAGGATTATTATTTCCCAAGTTCTATGATTACACAATTCGTTAAGCTGACACAATATCAACAATTTCGAGTGAAAATGATTGCATGTGCAGTTTTTTACGGGCGGTAAATAGAAACTTTTTACGGGCGGTAGTAGAAACAAACGGGGTTAAAAGAGTGATTTAAATTCGTGTAACCGACATTAAAAAAACTCGTCATAAATAATGATTTTAATTTAGAATAACATTAGAGAGATTTTTAGGTAGATATACATGAACAAACTGTCGTAAAAATAACAAAAAAACGAAAATTACGTGACTAAAGATAAAATGGATGATGATAATTACCCCAAAAGTGATTACGTTAATGAGTTTTAGATTTTTTGCTTTCCGAAACTCGATTTTGTGGTGTGTCATTTAGTTAGTTCTGCTACAACATACCTTTTCTGCAATCATTGTGTTTATCCATAATAAACAACAAGTTTTGCAATACGTAGTTAAACTAAGTGGCAAGATCATCGACTTCACTCAATGATGGTTAATTCAGAACGGAAAATGAGAACTTGGTTCGCAATAAAGAAGATATTTAATTATATTATAAAAAATTGATGTGTGTTAATTGCAGCATCACACCTAAGTTCATTAACAGACTGCGAAAATTTGTCGACATTTATATATGAAAGCGGGCTGATATCACGTCAATGACGTATATAAGAAAATGACTTAAGGTGTTTCCGTAATATGTTTGAATATTGTCCTTTAAAAAGCGATTGTCATTTTTTTTCTTATAAACGATAATCATATTTCCCAACATATTATATTAAATCTAACAGGTACACTTTTTAATGATTGTGATTGAATGACAGTCGAACCAATGTCCTAAAATAGTTAATATTCATGCCTGTATTGAGAATTGCATGTTAATCTGAACAAGGAATTAATGTTTTCATATATTGTAGTATTATGGAATTAAATAGGATCGATATAGCGAACATTTTGATAATTTGACCTTGTGTGGGTGCGTTTGTGGCGCGCGTTTTAAAACCAAACAAGATATAAGGTTTTTTTGGGGAACAAATTTAAAGGTATGTTATCTACCCAGTATGTTATCTAAATTTTCATGTACTTATCACAACAAATCGTCGATTTAGGTATATCCAAGCTGTTTCATTTCAACCCAAAACGAACATATTGATAATTTGACGTAGTGTGGTTGCGTTCGTGCCTCGCGTTTGAAAACCAAACAAGAAATAAGGTTTATTTTTTAGGAGCAATTTTATCAATGTGTTGTCCACCCATCTACCGATTTTCATGTACTTACTCTAACAAATCGTCGATTTAGGTATATCCAAGCTGTTTCATTTCAACCTAAAGCGAACATATTGATAATTTGACGTAGTGTGGGTGCGTGAATGGCGCGCGTTTGAAAACCAAACGAGATATAAGGTTTATTTTTTGTCAAAAAAATTATAGGTATGTTATCTACCCATCTACCAATTTTCATGTACTTACTACAACAAATCGTCGATTTAGCTATATCCAAGCTGCTTCATTTCAACCTAAAGCGAACATATTGATAATTTGACGTAGTGTGGGTGCGTGAATGGCGCGCGTTTGAAAACCAAACGAGATATAAGGTTTATTTTTTGTCAAAAAAATTAAAGGTATGTTATCTACCCATCTACCAATTTTCATGTACTTACTACAACAAATCGTCGATTTAGCTATATCCAAGCTGCTTCATTTCAACCTAAAGCGAACATATTGATAATTTGACGTAGTGTGGGTGCGTGAATGGCGCGCGTTTAAAAACCAAACGAGATATAAGGTTTATTTTTTGGCAACAAATTTAAAGGTATGTTATCTACCCATCTACCGATTTTCATGTACTTACTATAACAAATCGTCGATTTAGGTATATCCAAGCTGTTTCATTTCAACCCAAAGCGAAAATCCTGATAATTTGACGTAGTGTGGGTGCGTTCGTCCCGCGCGTTTAAAAACCAAACGGGATATAAGGTTTATTTTTTGGGAGCAAATTTATAAATGTGTTATCCACCAATCTACCAATTTTTATGTACTTACTATAACAAATCGTTGATTTTAGCTATATCCAAGCTGTTTCATTTCAACCCAAAGCGAACATATTAATAATTTGGCGTATAGTGTGGGTGCGTTCATGGGGCGCGTTTGAAAACCAAACAAGATATAAGGTTTATTTTTGGGAGCGAATTTATAAATGTGTTATCCACCAATCTACCAATTTTCATGTACTTACTATAACAAATCGTCGATTTAGGAATATCCAAGCTGTTTCATTTCAACCCAAAGCGAACATATTGATAATTTGACGTAGTGTGGGTGCGTTTGTGGCGCGCGTTTGAAAACCAAACGAGATATAAGGTTTACATTTTGTGAGCAAATTTACGAGTATGTTATCTACCCATCTACCAATTTTCATCTGCTAACTATACGAAATCGTCGATTTAGGTATATCCAAGCTGTTTCCTGTCAACCCAAAGCGAACATATTGATAATTTGACGTGGTGTGGGTGCGTTCATGGCGCGTTTGAAAACCAAACAAGATATAAGGTTTATTTTTTGGGACCAAATTTATAAATGTGTTATCCACCTATCTACCAATTTTCATGTACTTTCTACAATAAATCTTCGATTTAGGTATATCCAAGCTGTTTCATGTCAACCCAAACCGAACATATTGATAATTTGACATAGTGTGGGTACGTGAATGGCGCGCGTTTGTAAACCAAACAAGATATAAGGTTTATTGTTCGGAAGCAAATTTATAAATGTATTATGCACCCATCTACCAATTTTCATGTACTTACTGTAACAAATCGTCGATTTAGCTATATCCAAGCTGTTTCATTTCAACCCAAAGCGAAAATATTGATAATATAACGTAGTGTGGTTGCGTTCGTGCCTCGCGTTTGAAAACCAAACAAGAAATAAGGTTTATTTTTTGGGAGCAAATTAAAAATGTGTTATCCACCCATCTACCAATTTTCATGTACTTACTGTAACAAATCGTCGATTTAGCTATATCCAAGCTGTTTCATTTCATCCCAAAGCGAACATATTGATAATTTGACATAGTGTGGGTGCGTTCATGGCGTGCGTTTGAAAACCAAACAAGATATAAGATTTATTTTTTGGGAGCAAGTTTATAAATGTGTTATCCACCCATCTACCAATTTTCATGTACTTACTATAACAAATCGTGCGATCTTATGGTATATCCAAGCTGTTTCATTTCAACCCAAAGCGAACATATTGATAATTTGACGTATAGTGTGGGTGCGTTCATGGCGTGCGTTTGAAAACCAAACAAGATATAAGGTTTAATTTTTGGAAGCAAATTTATAAATGTGTTATCCACCCATCTACCAATTTTCATGTACTTACTACAATAAAACGTCGATTTAGGTATATCCAAGCTGTTTCATGTCAACCCAAACCGAACATATTGATAATTTGACGTATAGTGTGGGTGCGTTCATGGCGTGCGTTTGAAAACCAAACAAGATATAAGGTTTAATTTTTGGAAGCAAATTTATAAATGTGTTATCCACCCATCTACCAATTTTCATGTACTTACTACAATAAAACGTCGATTTAGGTATATCCAAGCTGTTTCATGTCAACCCAAACCGAACATATTGATAATTTGACATATAGTGTGGGTGCGTTCATGGCGTGCGTTTGAAAACCAAACAAGATATAAGGTTTATTTTTTGGGAGCAAGTTTATAAATGAGTTATCCACCCATCTACCAATTTTCATGTACTTACTACAATAAATCGTCGATTTAGCTATATCCAAGCTGTTTCATTTCAACCCAAACCGAACATATTAATAATTTGACGTATAGTGTGGGTGCGTTCATGGCGTGAGTTTGAAAACCAAACGAGATATAAGGTTTATTTTTTGGGAGCAAGTTTATAAATGAGTTATCCACCCATCTACCAATTTTCATGTACTTACTACAATAAATCGTCGATTTAGCTATATCCAAGCTGTTTCATTTCAACCCAAACCGAACATATTAATAATTTGACGTATAGTGTGGGTGCGTTCATGGCGTGAGTTTGAAAACCAAACGAGATATAAGGTTTATTTTTTGGGAGCAAGTTTATAAATGTGTTATCCACCCATCTACCAATTTTCATGTACTTACTATAACAAATCGTCGATTTAGCAATATCCAAGCTGTTTCATTTCAACCCAAACCGAACATATTGATAATTTGACGTATAGTATGTGTGCGTTCATGGCGTGCGTTTAAAAACCAAACAAGATATAAGGTTTATTTTTTGGGAGCAAATTTATAAATGTGTTATCCACCTATCTACAAATTTTCATGTACTTGTCGATTTAGGTATATCCAAGCTGTTTCATATCAACCCAAACCGAACATATTGATAATTTGACGTATAGTGTGGGTGCGTGAATGGCGCGCGTTAGAAAACCAAACAAGATATAAGGTTTATTTTTTGGGAGCAGATTTATAAATGTCTTATCCACCCATCTACCAATTTTCATGTACTTACTAGAAGAAATCATCGATTTAGGTATATCCAAGCTGTTTCACGTCAACCCAAACCGAACATATTGATAATTTTACGTAGTGTGGGTGCGTTCATGCCGTGCGTTTGAAAACCAAACAAGATATAAGGTTTATTTTTTGAGAACAAATTTAATGTCAATCTAAGCTAAAATCATTTTTATGACTAGCTGTTTTAATGTTTATCGGTTGCACACATTTATATCACTCTTTAATCACATTTCTTTCTATTACCGCCCGTGAAAAGTTCTAATCAGTGTGTTATTTACAATATTGTAGGTTAATGCATTTAGTATTTATTTAAATAAATAGAAAAAAATAAATTATCTTAGTATAAAAAGGCCCAACCACATTTATTAACTGCACGCGCAATATCTTTGACTCAAAAATTGTTGTGGTATGTGAGAAGTTGTAAAAGACTAACCTTTTTCTTCAGAGTACATTAAGCAATCGTGGCCTAAGCGTTTATGTAAGGATTTTTGGCCCTGGTGCACCAGTAGGAGACGCGCTTATCTTTTTGATGACTCGTGCGAACGCGGTCAGCTCACGATAATAATAACGGAGAATAAACTATTATTTCTTTAATATAAATCGTGAGGTCTCTAACAATTCAAGCCAAAAAGTAAACCTTGTTTCTAAACTTCGGTGTGCACACCACACGCATGTCGCGCAACTAAAATTTCCACATTTAAAAGGTCCCTGATTTATTGTTGTTTACAAGAATTAGTTCTTCGAAATCAATAATCAGATCACCGCTGCTTAATGCGTAATTGAATCTATGCCCGTCCTAACTAAATTCATATAAATAAAACGCTATTGAATATTTTTTAAATAAATGGATCAAATACATTATCTTAGTATAAAAGGTTGAACTACATTTATTAACTGCACACACAATCTCTTTCAACCGAAATTGTTGTGGTATTGCTACAGCTAAATTACTCATATAATCATAAAACTTGGGAAAGTGATAACCCAAAATTTACTTAAGAAACACAATTGTTGTTTCTAGAAACGAAAATTTTGTTTTCAGAAACAAAAATTTTAACTGAGAAACGAAAATTGTGTTTCCAGAAACGAAAATTTTGTTTCTAGAAGCTATAAAGAAAAGTTTCGTTTTTATGTTAGTTTTTCGACATTTTGTTTATTAATATAAACCGGACACATTTCTTTAAAGTTAATCTAAATAAAAATCATATTTATGGCTAGTTGTTTTAATGTTTATCGGTTGCACACTGTAACATCTGTAAATCTGTTTTGACTTAAAATTAATGTTTTTTGAAACGTCTATGTTCAGTATTGTGACGTCATTTTAGTAATAATTATTATGCTTTATATTCCTGCAACCTCGTGGTTTTCTTTCCCTTTTTGTACTGATTCCTCTACCGACACATACTGAAACAATTTTACTGAATTTGAATAGACCTATATATACGGAAAAACAGTTGGTAAGCAAATTGATTATTAATATTTGTCGTTTATTTATGTGTATTTATGTTAAATTGTATAATAGAAAACCGCTCATCGCTGATCGCTGATCGCTGATCGCTGAACGCTGAACACTCATCAGTAAATAAACTACCATCCACCAAGTGAGATCAAGTGTGCTGGCCAGCGCGTTAACACTGTTTTTCATGTAAAGGACTCGGGTGTTAAATTAAGTATAGGTCGCACCAAATAGAGGCCTTACATAAGTTTTCAACTGATCCATATTGAATTTACTGATTCTTACTGATTAATGATTTATTGGTATACCTACTGATTACTGACCAACTGATTAATTTACTGTTACTTACTGAATTTTGAATTTACTGTTACTGATTTCTACCGAACTTATTATTGTACCGATTTGTACTTGCTTTGCTGGTACTGTCTGTTACGTCACAGTAACCTTTATTATCGTTGTATCTTTCCTGTTGCTGACATGGAATCTGTCGAAAGAAAGGACTTTGACCGGATAGAAATTATCCTGCGGCAAAAATATATGCTCGCTGAAGTGATAATGACGGACTCGAGCATGGGTCCAAAACTGAATGAGCTGATTACTGAGATTGAGCGCCTCTACGCCGAGTTGATGATCCTCGCGCCAAAGGCTTACTCGCAAGAAGATTTAAACGACCAAGGCCACCCCCTTCTGCAATGTGTGGTACAAAGCCAACTAGAATTAAAAGGGAGGGCTACTGAATGGCTTCTAAGTGCCGAAAAGGCTCCCAGCATAACAACGTCGTCCAATATGACGAGGAGTTCTAGGTCAAGTACAAAACGACGGGAAGCGTATGTCCAAGCTCAGAAGGCTCGTCTTGAAGCACAGCAAGTCGCTGAAAGTGCTCGTGAGCGTGCAGAACTAGAGGCTAGAGAAGCTGAGCGCAAAGCAGAGTTGGCCGAGCTTGAATTACGTGCTTGGGATGAGCAGCTCCCAACTCCACACATCGAAAATGTTGCCGTCAACCCCACCACGAAACACATACCGATTGCTGCAGAGGTGGGTGCGATGCCACGACATGATGCACATAAAGAACCGATGCTTCGGCCGCTGCCTAATGGTGACGACGCTTATCAAACACCGCCACGTAAACGTACAGAACCTGCCGTGCTGAACTATCGACAAATGAATGCTGACGTTACTCTACCGCCACGACCAGAAATAATGAAATTTAACGGAGACCCTCTAGATTACCATGAATTTGTACGGAATTTTGAAACCCATATAGAGCAACATGTAAAGTCAGAGACGACCCGTTTGATCTACTTGCTACAGCAGTGTGAACCTGAGGTACGGCGTCAATTGTCGCACTTCACTAAGGATGCTCTAAGTGGTTACCGATTGGCCCGTGATCAGTTGTTTCAACTGTATGGGAGACCACACATTACCTCCAAGGCTTGCAGTAAACTGCTGGCGAAGACGCCGGTCGTTGGAGAAAGGGATCCAGCCGGATTATTGAAACTAGACATATTGTTACAGAGATGTAAGAGTGCCCTTGCTGACGTCGGAGAATACGCGGGAATTAACTCACTGCACTGCCTATTACCGATTATAAACAAATTGCCTGAGAGCCTACAGACAAAGTGGATCGAGTGGTCTGTCTGCGTTGCTGAGAAGAAATGCCGGGACGCTGGCTTCCTAGACCTCGTTGCGTTTGTCGCAAGACAATCGAAGATTTATAATTCTCTGTATGGAGAAAGCTTGTACAGTCGTGAGCCAGGACGATACCGGAAAGCAGCCGCCTTCAATACCCTACACGAGATTACAGAACAATTACCGAATATGTGCGATTTATGCGACAAGAAGCATGCGCTACCGCAGTGCTTTAAATTCAAGAAAATGAACGGACGCGAACGACGCGAGTTGGCATCTGTCAAGGGGATTGTGTTTTCGGTGCCTGCAAAGAGGTCACCGTGTGGCAGAATGTCCTTCAGCAGAATGCCTGTGCGGGAATGTAAAAGTACGTATCACCACTCGCTTTTGCACTACAGATTTACTAAAGTTCCCAAACCCGACAAAACTGATGATCAAGCGAAAGCAGCGACGTCATGCTCTTCCATACTTTTCGAAAGTCACCAGTCTTATCATACAGAAGAGTACAAAGCGAAGGGCGTATACATGTGCGTGGTACCAGTGAACGTACGATACAAGAACCGCGAGGTGCGGACTTACGCCTTTCTCGATTCCGGATCTTCGGCCACGTTATGTAACAGTACTCTAACGAGCGCTCTTGGCATTACAGGAACTCCCAAACAGATATCCCTGACCACCCTCTGTGCTGAATCGACGTACAACGGTATCACTACTGACCTAACCGTTTGTTCATTAGACGGTGAAACTGAAGTTGAAATACAGAATGTAGTGTCAGTGGACCATATTCCAGTACGACCAAACATT
The DNA here is from genome assembly GCA_000149265.1 of Ciona savignyi. Taxonomy (NCBI): domain Eukaryota; kingdom Metazoa; phylum Chordata; class Ascidiacea; order Phlebobranchia; family Cionidae; genus Ciona; species Ciona savignyi. The sequence goes on from CH002761.1 coordinate 396,222, forward strand.
CTTCCACTAAGGAATGTGTTAGATAAAATGAATCACCTGAAAGGTATAGAATTTCCACAAGTTGATGGTGGCACCGTTACCCTTCTCATCGGAATAGATGTACCAGAAGCGTTGTGGGTACAGAAAGTCCTCAAAGGAAAAAGAGATGAACCTGTTGCGTGGAAAACGCCCTTCGGTTGGTCTTTGATGGGCCCCTCCCTATCGCCGTGTTCATCGACCACTATACAGAACAATTTAACGACGACGTCTGACGCTTTATCACGTCAGATTAATCGTCTATGGAACACTGACTTTGGCGATTCGACGGCCGTCCTCGCGTCGCCAACGTCAAGAGAAGATCGTATTGCCCATGAATTAATGAAAAAGTCAGTCTCTATGGTAAATGGCCATTTCCAATTACCACTGCCGAAAAAACCTTGTGCTCGTGAGTTACCTGACAATCGCGTGATGGCGCAAAGGCGCGCTGATGGTCTCAAGAGACGTTTACTGAAAAACGACGAACTACACGTGAAATATACTGATGCTGTACAGTCATACATTGAAAAGGGGTATGCGCGGGAAGTACCCGCTACTGAAATTCACGCTTCTAGAAAACGGTGGTTTATTCCCCACCACCCTGTCGTACATCCACGCAAGCCCGGTAAAGTGCGGGTGGTGTTTGATTGCGCGGCGAAACATAATGGCGTTTCGCTAAACGATGTACTGATGCAAGGACCAGATTTAACGAACAGTCTCATAGGTGTGCTGACTCGCTTTCGTCAGAACCAAATCGCCCTAGTGGCCGACGTGGAAGGAATGTTACCACCAAGTTAGAGTCGATCCAAGGGATACTGATATGCTGAGCTTTCTTTGGTGGAAAGGTGGCAATTTACAAGATGACCCGACTGTGTACCAGATGCTGGTCCATTTGTTTGGTGCGACGTCGTCACCTAGCTGCGCGGCATTCTGTTTAAAGGAATGCGCCCGTGTGTACGGAGACGATTACGACGATTTGGCTGCGAATGTGGTCAAGAATAACTTTTACGTCGACGACTGCTTAGTGTCTGTCGAGAACATAGAGAAAGCTACCAAGCTTGTAACTGATCTGCGAGAGCTACTTGCTCGTGCAGGATTTCGCCTAACGAAATGGTTGTCTAACAATGCGGAAGTACTGAAAACGATTCCTGAAAAGGAGAGAGCAAAGAACGCGTCTTCTCTTAATATCGATGCTTGCTTGGACGAGCGCGTCCTTGGTGTGCAATGGAGAGTCCAATCGGATGAATTTTCATTTACCGTTACACCACAGAAGAAGCCGGTAACCAGAAGAAGGAATTTTGTCGGTCGTTAGCTCGATATACGACCCCCTGGGTTTCGCGGCCCCCGTCCTGATTAAAGGGAGGCTGTTGTGGCAGAGACTCTGTAAACGAGGATTAAACTGGGATGAAAAGGTCTCCCAAGAAGAGGAAAATGAGTGGATCACCTGGCTGGAAGATTTACCTGGACTCGAACAAGTTAGAGTCCAACGCTGCTTTAAACCACCCGTCACTGGGAAAAGTTATTCATACTGAACTTCATCACTTTGCAGATGCATCTACCGTGGCTTATGGCGCAGTGTCTTATCTGCGTTTTATTGATATTAAAGGAAATATACATTGCTCGTTTCTCATCGGAAAAGCCAGAGTAGCTCCGATGAGCACCATGTCTATTCCACGACTTGAATTAACGGCAGCCGTTCTGGCTGTCCGCCATGACCAATTAGCCAGAAGAGAATTAAACTTGACGAGCTGCCAATCAACCTTTTGGACAGATTCCACCGCGGTATTACAGACAATATACAATTGTAAGAAACGATTTCCTACGTTTGTTGCCAACCGAATCGCCGAAATCGAGCGCCATGCAGATATTAATCGTTGGAAATTCGTCCCTACTGAACTGAATCCCGCCGATGACGCAACCCGCGGACTTACCACTAAACTACTGACACAATCCGGACGATGGCTAAATGGACCCGACTTTCTATGGCAAGTGGAGAGCAAATGGCCTGAATGTCCAGTGTCGCTTCCAAAGGTCCCTGATGAATTTTTACCCTTAAAAAGACAGAACGCCCCAATGTGAACTTACTGACTACAAATGAAATGGTTACTGAATTTAGTACTGATCGCTTGATTAACCACTTTTCGTCGTGGTATCGATTAAAAAAGGCAGCAGCTTGGCTGTCTAGATACAAGATGTTCCTGCTCCAAAAGATTCGCAATGTCTGCCCACCGGTAAGCCATTTGACAGCTTCGCTCAGCGTGAAAGAGCTTGAAAGTGCAGAAATTGAACTAATAAAGTATGAACAGCGCAAACATTTCGGATCAACGATCTCTATTTTGGATTCCAAAAGGCAAATAAAGAAAGACGACTGTATTCGTGTCCTTTCTAAACTGAACCCCTTACTGAGAAATGGAGTGCTGCGCGTCGGCGGTCGTATTGATAAAGCACCGGTCGAGTATGACGCAAAACACCCGATTATTCTACCATGTTATTCTCACGTAACGAACTTGATCATCGACGAATACCACCAGAGTGTGGGGCATTCTGGTTACGGACACACCCTATCTGCGCTACGTGGGAGATTTTGGATACTGAAAATTGGAGTTGCTGTTCGCCGAGTCTTGACGAAATGCCTGCCGTGCAAAAGAAGAAGCGCCGTTCCTGGATGCCAGATTATGGCAGAACTGCCTTCTGGGCGCCTACAGGCTGGCGAACCTGCCTTTAGCCACGTCGGAGTTGACTACTTCGGTCCGTTCTCTGTGAAACAAAACCGGAGTGAAATTAAAAGATACGGATGTATATTCACTTGCCTTACCATCCGAGCCATACATATTGAAATGGCTAATGATCTTTCTGCTGATTCGTTTTTAAATGCCCTACGCCGGTTTATAGGTCGGCGAGGTAAACCAAAACAAATATACAGTGATAACGGGACCAATTTTGTTGGTGCAGAGAAGATACTTCGATCATCCCTTGCCTTGTGGAACCGTGAACAGATTGCTGAGCATTTGCGACAGAGGGCAATAGCGTGGTCCTTCAACCCGCCTGCAGCCTCCCACATGGGCGGCGTATGGGAAAGGATGATACGGTCAGTGCGTCGTTTGCTGTCATCCATGCATTCACCAAAGGGCCTGCTTACCGACGAAGCTTTGAATACACTGTTCGTAGAAGTGGAATCGATTGTTAATTCAAGGCCGCTCGTTCCTGTCATTATCGATCCGCACAGCGATGAACCGATAACGCCGAATCACTTGCTGTTACTGCGTGATTCACCAAATGAAGCTCCAGGCCTCTTCGATGAGAAAGCGTCGTACGCAAGACGAAGATGGGTCCAAGTGCAACATATGGCCAATATATTTTGGAAACGCTGGGTGTCAGAATTTTTGCCCAACTTGATTAAACGCCAAAAGTGGTACAGCAAAAGATCAAACTTTGAAATCAACGATATAGTGCTGCTAGTGGACGAGAGCCAGCCCCGTTCGAAGTGGGTACTGGGCCGTGTAATGGACACATATGCTGATAAACACGGAGTCGTGCGTACGGTTCTGGTTAAGACGCCCAACAGTCTCGTAAAGCGGCCAATTGCTAAATTGTGTCTGATTGTTGATTCCGAAGATTCCTAAACGTTTGATACGTAGCCTTTGTATTTCGTTTATATGACACCACTTCCCTTTATTGCGTGTGTACTGACCGCTTAACGCATTTCTACCGATATATTTCTGCGCAATTACTGATTCTGTTTATGTACTGATTTTCTTTCCTACGTTCTTGCTGACACATTTCACTCGCATCGCAAACTTGCCGTTATTGTTCGCTGATACTACGTGTTTTTGCCCCTTTTACCGTTTTAAAGTATGTACCTTCCGATATTTCGTTGTTGTTCACTTTACCGATGTTTTGTAATGTTTTTTAAATATATGGGACATATATTTGTGGGGGGGTATGTAACATCTGTAAATCTGTTTTGACTTAAAATTAATGTTTTTTGAAACGTCTATGTTCAGTATTGTGACGTCATTTTAGTAATAATTATTATGCTTTATATTCCTGCAACCTCGTGGTTTTCTTTCCCTTTTTGTACTGATTCCTCTACCGACACATACTGAAACAATTTTACTGAATTTGAATAGACCTATATATACGGAAAAACAGTTGGTAAGCACATTGATTATTAATATTTGTCGTTTATTTATGTGTATTTATGTTAAATTGTATAATAGAAAACCGCTGATCGCTGATCGCTGATCGCTGATCGCTGAACGCTGAACACTCATCAGTAAATAAACTACCATCCACCAAGTGAGATCAAGTGTGCTGGCCAGCGCGTTAACACTGTTTTTCATGTAAAGGACTCGGGTGTTAAATTAAGTATAGGTCGCACCAAATAGAGGCCTTACACACACATTTAAATTACTCTTTAATCCCGTTTGATTCTATTACCGCCCGTGAAAAGTACTAACCAGTGTGTTATTTTTAATGTTGTGGGTTTATACTATTATTTTTTATGGATGTGAAAAAAATATTTACATTATCTTAGTTTAAAGGGTCCAATTACATTTATTAACTGCACACACAATTTTTGTTTTTCGAAATTGTTGTGGTATTGCGTCAGCTTAACAAATAATATAATCATAGAACTTGGGAAAATGATAACCCTAAATTCATTAAAGAAGCAAAATTTTTGTTTCTGGAAACGAAAATTATAGCCGAGAAACGAAAATTTTGTTTCCAGAAACGAAAATTTTGATTCTGGACGCGATAGCTAAAAGTTTCTTTTTCATTTTAGTTTTACAACATTTTGTTTGTTAATATATATATCTGGCACTTCTCTCTGATGTTTATCTAAATTAAAATCAATATTTATGGCTAGATGTTTTAATGTTCATCGGTTGCACACATTTAAATCAATCTTTAATCCCGTTTGTTTGTATTGCTGTCCGTGAAAAGTACTAACTAGTGTGTTATTAATAATGTCGTGGGTTTATACCTTTTTTATTGACATGACATAATAAACACATTAGCTTAGTTTAAAAGGTCCATCTACATTTCTTAACTGCACACCCAATCCCTTTAACTCGAAATTGTTGTGGTATTGCGTCAGCTTAACTAAATATATTATCATAGAACTTGGAAAAATGATAACCCCAATTTTATTAAAGAAGCAAAATTTTTGTTTCCAAAAACGAAAATTTTGTTTCCAGAAACGAAAATTTTGTTTCCAGAAACGAAAATTTTGTTTCCAGAAATGAAAATTTTGATTCTTGAAGCGATAGCGAAATGTTTCTTTTTATGTTAGTTTTGCGGAATTTTATTTATTACTATATATCTGACACTTCTCTCTAATGTTAATATAAATTAAAATCAATATTTATAGCTAGTTGTTTTAATGTTTATCGGTTGCACACATTTAAATCAATCTTTAATCCCGAATGTATGTATTGTCGTCCGTGAAAGGTACTAACCAGAGGGTTTTTTCATTGTTGTGGGATTTTACATTTTTTTATTTAAATGAATAGAACCAATACATTATCTTAATATAAAAGGTCTACATTTATTAACTGCACACGCAATCCCTTTCACTCGAGGTTGTTATGGTATTGCGTCAGCTTAACAAATCATATAATCATAGAACTTGGGAAAATGATAACCCTAAATTCATTAAAGAAGCAAAATTTTTGTTTCCGGAAACGACAATTTTAGCCGAAAAACGAAAATTTTGATTTTGACGCGATAGCGAAAAGTTTCGATTTTATGTTAATTTTACGACAGTTTGTTTATTATTATTTACCTGACACGTGTCTCCAATGTTAATCTAAATTATATTCATTATTTATTGCGATCAGTTTTCATATTGATCGGTCGCACATATTTAAATCAATCTTTAATCCCACTTGTTTTTATTGCAGTCCGTGAAAAGTACTAACCAGTGTGTTATTTTCAATGTTGTTGGTTTATACTCTTATTTTTTATTCACATGACATAATAAACACATTAGCTTAATTTAAATGGTCCAACTACATTTATTAACTGCACACGCAATCTCTTTCACATGAATTCGTTGTGGTATTGCGTCAGCTTAACTAATTCTATAATCATAGAACTTGGAAAAATAATAAACCTAAATTCATTTAAGAAGCAAAATTTTTGTTTCTATAAACGAAAATTTTAGCTGAGAAACAAAGATTTTGTTTCCAGAAACAAAAATTTTCATTCTAGAAACGAAAATTTTGTTTCCGAAAACGAAAATTTTGATTCTAGAAGCGATAGCGAAAAGTTTCGTTTTTAGGTTAGTTTTACGGCATTTTTTTATTAATATATACCTGACACTTGTCTCCAATGTTAATCTAACTTAAAATCATTATTTTTGGAGAGTTGTTTTCATATTTATTAATTTCACACATTTAAATCGCTCTTTAACCCCACTTGCTTTTATTACCTCCCGTGAAAAGTACTAACCAGAGTGTTTTTTTTTTCAATCTTGTAGGTTAATACATTTTTTATTTATTTAAATGAATAACAAATACAGTATTGTGCATGTGCTCAAGCTGTACTTAATGTCCTTTAATAGTCCGGGATATTTAGTTTAACCAAAAAGTATATTTAGAAACGATTATTTTGTTTTCAGAAACAAATTTTCCGAGGTATCGTATTTTGTGCGCACCGTCATCATCTAGTGGTAGAAACGAAAATAAAGAAACAAAATTTATGTTTCTAAAAATTATTTTTGTTTCCAGAAACAAAAATCGTAAATTAGAAACGAAAATCGCCTTTTAGAAACGAAATGAGAAACGAAAATTTGTAAATGCATGCAAAAGGATAGGCGCTACCGTTCCCTCTGAAAAGGATATTGGTTGCTGGAAAGAAGTTTCAGATCAAGTAAGAGATTACTATTGTAAGGTGGAAGGTATAGAGTTTCAAAATCTTGATGCAGATTTTTCTATTTCGGGAATATGCATTCCCGGCGATAACTTTAAACGCCGTTGAACTTGGTCTTTTTCAACAACAATTAAATGGTAAAAAAGTGAAACGCGACTGAGCGGGAAATACAAAGGTAAGCAAGCTGTCATAAAAGAAAACAATCACTTGGCAGAATACATTCCTTGTGTTGCGCATTCCCTGAACCTCGTCGGAAAATGTGCTGCTGAGTGTTGCCAATCGGCGGTAACTTTTTTATGTTTGTTCAGAGTCTCTATGTATTCTTTTCAGCTTCAACGCACAAACGGAACCTTCTTATTGATGCACTGAAACCACTTCACTTGCCAACAATTAAGCCTTTATCTAATACACGTTGGTCTGCGCGACACGATGCCATAAATGCGTTAAGAAAAGGTTACCAAGCGATTCTTCAGGTCTTGCAAGCAATATCTGACGACTAAGATAAACAAATGCAAACTAAGCAAACAGCTAATGGCTTTATCATATTAAAAAGCTTGAAACCGGTATTTTACTCGAATTGTGGTTTTGCGTACTGGAACGGTTTCACAAGACCGGCCATGCGCTACAGGACAGTAATATGACATTGAATACAGCTACAAATTTGCTACAGGGTCTAGAACACTTTGTTCAGACATTAGGAACCCAGTTCAAAGAATTTGAAAAAAAGGGCAAAGTGTTGTTGTCATTGTTGTCAGCGGCTGTTGCCATTATGACAGAGATACTTCACGGAAGAAGAAAGGGAAAGTACGATTGAAGGAACAAAGTGACAAACAGCGAAAGTCAGGAAATTGGCAAAACATTGCTTCGCCATCATTCATACGATCTAGAAGAGTCATTGCCTGAGGAGATGATTCATTTTTCTGCATTAATGAAGTAGCACAATTTTAACCGCGAGTGCAGCGCATTTGAGATGCGGTAGCTTCTTCGGGAAATTACTGATGCTCTTCTATTGGCAGTTGGAGCAGATATATATACTCTGTGTATATCTCACCTCCTATATATAAGGTATAACTGTATTATCAAATCGAAAAAAAAGATTAAAACTATGTTTAGTTTGAGAAATGTGATTTTTTTAACTTATTCCCATCACAATATCAAAGTTGTGAATTACACTAGCAACTGATTGTCATCAATAAGCACAAACTTCCTCCTTAAAATGATTGGAAAACTGAGTGGACTCGGATGAGAAAATGTAAAACTTTCGTTGATGAGATTATGTTTGAATTAAGTTTGAATTAATCAATCGTATAGTGAAAACTACCCAGACGAGGGAGCTGTTTATCTGTACATTCACCTCATATTATGTCGTTCCAACGTACTTGTGGTGGACAACCTTCTATTATAATAATGTTTACAACATATCGTATGTATGACGACAAGCGCCATCTGGTATGTCCTGTTAGACAACAATAACAAGAAATATCCACTACTAGCAAACTATATACTAAGCACATCATTCATCACTTATTACGAAGATTAATAATATGAGATTGCCTTCTCGTGTCTTCTATTTTCCTTAATAAAGTAAAAACTATTTAATAATAACGTAATATTAAGGTAATAATAAGGCTAAATAAGTTAATAATACAATATGTGATAAAGTTTCAATGTACAGGGTAAGTTTTAAGGCGGGTTTTAAGACCCGATAAATCATTACTAATTAGCTTGGTGGGTTATTGCGTGGGCTTTCAGCTAAAGGTTTGCAGATTCAAAACTGGCGCTCAGCTAGTCGGTTGTGTCCTTGGGCAAGTCACTTAACGAACATTGCTTTAACCCAGCGGATTAATGGGTTCTACCAAATTAAAGGAACGTGTCTAACATACACAACGCACTGAAATAGCTCCGGTAACCCGATAGTGGGCGCGAGATAATCTGACAATTTCCCGTGCGTTAACACCCTTGCGTTTTCCCATTTACAGCAATAAAAATAAATATCATATTCTATCATATGTTCCAGTACACAATCAAGAATAAACTCGTCAGTCGGTAAATTTGTTCTGATTGGAGGTTTCCAGACTACGCAAATATTGTAGCAGTTTGCTTATTGTTTGATGACCTCATGGCATTGGTGGTATAGCTTGTTAAGGATGTAAATTATTAATCTGATAACGCTTATTTAGCAACCCTGCTAGCAGTTGTTTTATTTACGCTCTTTAGAATTTAATTTGTTCATTTTTATATGCTTTTACTTTGTATGCTAGTTTACTATAGGGATTCTATGAAGTTTCCACCATTTAGACTTGGAAGCCAGCTTCTTTAAAGTGCACTCGATTATAAGACGATAAGTCTCTGTGCAACAGGTATATAACAAAATTGTGATTTTAGAATTGTACCTTTTCATGTCACTGACTTAAACATGGCGAAAGAATTAATTTGTGGCGCGGAAAGCCACTATGAAGACATTATGGAAGCTTTGAACAGGTTAGTGAAGCTAAGTGGTTGTATAATCGCTGATTTTATCTTTTTTTGCAGACAGCGCAGGACGAACGACAAGCATTGTGATGTCACACTGATGATAGAAGATAAATATTTTATCGCTCATCGAAGTATTCTGAGTGCTAGCAGTGTTTATTTCGATACCATGTTTCATGGTCAGGTAGATGTAATAACATTCTCAACCATTTAAAAAACCTGGACCCAACCGACTAGCTTACGTTCGTAGTCCTAAACCTTCGTAGTCCTAAAAGTGGGTTTCGTGCATCACATAACCGCAATGTATCTTCACCAAAACATTTGGGCTAAAACAATGTTAAGTATTAATTATTGCTTTTTATTGAAATATATTTAGATGTCCGAGGAGTTCAAAGAGGTGATTGAGATTAAGAGTGTAAGCAAGCAAGCGATGCAAGATGTCGTTGATTTTATTTACACCAACCATGTTTCGCTATCCATTGACAATGTGGAAGAAGTCCTACATGCTGCTTCCTTGATGCAAATACAAGGTGATACTTACCTTTCTATTAGAGAAACAGCTGTGATTAGAAAGGAAATGCTTTGGTATCTGGTTTTAACGTTATTGTTTGTTTGCCTACTGGCGATGATTCCCATTAAATCAAAAGAAATATTAAGATAGTGTTACTTAAATATTAAACAGATAAGATCTTATAAATATCATGATAATAAATAGATGGTATTGTCGACAAAACAAAGTTGTAAAATCGACCAAGTGTACAGTGATTCAATAAAACTCTACTATGTTTTTGGAAATAATAAATTTAATGTTTTGACTTAACATGATATAACTGCTTAATAATTAAAGCATGTTTCATCATTCCCCCATTTTGCTTTTAGACTTGATTGGGCTAACTATCGAATACCTTTTGGAGGAAGTCAGCCCTTTGAATTATTTTCATTTCCTACAAATTGGAAAGTTATATTCCCTTGAGGAATTAGTGGTAAAGTGCAACCAATGTATATTAGAAAACTTTGATGAAATCTCAATCCAAACAAAGTTTAATGACATTAAAGCAGATGAATTGGGTTCTCTGCTTTCCTCCGATGATATAACGGTAATTATATTTTTACTGAGAATATATTCACAAAGCATAAACCATTAGCTTTGTTTAAACAACAACTAGGATGCCCAACTAAAATGAAAAATACAGGTTTGTAGCCCAAAAAAGGTCTTAATGACGAGACCATCATGGTTTCTAAACTTCTTTAAACAGCCAGAGTGATGTTTTGTTGCATATATCACCGTAACGTGTAATATGAAACTTATTCCATCGGATTCTACAACTAATTGAGCCGTGGAAGATTCTCTTAGTATAAAGTGTTTTAATTTATATTATAAAAAAATTCGTACTCGTGTGTGTGTACAAAGGGTTAACGTGACCGATACATATACCAGCTTATATACAAAAGCGGTGTTTGCAACTAGCCCAATGGTTTTAAAACTTAGTCCGTTAAAAAGGAAATAATAATATTATTTGACACAGGTTTCTACAGAGGGGGTACTCTACGAAGCCTTAATTCGGTGGGTAAAACATGACCTTGATACAAGAAAGAAACATTTCCCAACATTGTTTCAACATCTTCGTTTACAACTTGTTCCAGTAGATTACCTGTCGAAGAACATCAGGAGGGAGGTCGAAAAATAAACGAAATCATTGGGTTTAAAGAAGACTACAAGGATATATCTAGAAATTATTACTCTATTTTATCTTATTTCTATTAAAAACAACAGAATATTTAAAACTAACACTGTAAATGTAGTTTTTGTTTCTGCAAGCATAAACTCATGGGTCCCATAGTTATTATCAAACCAAACTTCTTTTCCGTGTGTAGGTAAAAAAGAACAATCGTGATAGATTTACAAAGATTTCATCACAAAAGTTTTAAATTAAAGCTTTTTTAAGTGCTGTATTGAAATGAAGCTAAATTCCTTAAACAGTTCGATTTAGTTTTTCATGGCTTCGGGGAATTCCCCATGAGCTTGGTAAATAAGTTTCTGTTTTTACATATGTGGGTCATGTTAACTATCAATTCTTAAAGTTTTAATCCGATTTGACGAATCCTTGTTGGAGATGTTAGTTCAATGTGGCATGCTTGTAAAAATCATGAGTCCGGAACATATCTTCGTTTTTAAGGGAGTTACCCTAAGTAAATGTTTTTTTCTTTGAAGTGACACAGGGTGGATAACGATCTAGCATTTCACAAAATCTGATCAAAATTAGAGCAGCCGGTTAAACGTTATTTTCCGAAAAGCTATTTTTTTAGAAAAATAACCGATTTAGATTTTAACGTCTCCGGGGAATTCCCCTAGATTTATCACCAACAATTTTGCTCCTGCGTATCTAGACCATGTTGCCTAACAAATAACAAAGCTTTGTTACTATTTTATTATTCCTTCTGGTAGATGTCGGGGCGTCATGCTTGTCACAATCATGATTTGAGAACAAAATCTTGTTTTTTAGGGTATTTCCCTAGATATTTTTTTATATTTTTCTAATTGTTAAATAAGTAGATAATGCACTCACATTCCACCGAATCTTATTCAAATTGGAGCAGCCGTTTAAGCGCTATGCCACAAAAAGCTAAATTTTTAATAAAAAATACCGTTTTGGATTTTAACCTCCCAAGGGATTCCCCTTGATTTATCACTCAACATTTTGGTTTCTGCATATTTAGACCTGTCTAACAAATGGCTAAGTTTCAGACCTTGTCTAACAAATGGCTAAGTTTCATTACGATTTCATTTTCCCTTTTGGTAGATGTCGGGGCGCCATGCCATGCCTGTCAAACCTTTGACGAAGAAAAAAAAAAAAAAAAAAAAATTACGGACAAAAACAATATGTGTCCCAATTTTTTAATTGGGACCCATAATAAGCAGTGCTGTTAAAGAATAAAATTTGCAAAATGTAGTGTGACGTAGACACACAGATCAATTTGATAAATAAGTATTGTTACGTACTCATATATCATTATTATAATAAAGATTTGTTTCGTACACACACCATTGTGATAATAGATTGTTGGTAATTTCACGCTTCACTTTTACATAACACCCTCATCAACAGAGCTTAGTTCGAGCTTCACTGGATTGCAGAGATTTGGTTGAAGATGCTTTTTATTTCCACGTCAAACTCGACATGTACGAAAAGGAGAAGCTACGATTTGGGGACCAGCAAAGTAAGCGTTTAATGTTTTTCAGCGGGGATTATATATCTCCATTTAACTATTGTAAGTCTGAACGATTTAATTTTGTTCAATTTGATGTAAAGATGGGTTTAATTTTGTTCAATTTGATTTCAAGGTAGGTTTAATTTTGTTACATGTTTCATGAAATGTTTACAAGAGCATTAGTATATTTACCCTCACTAATTGCAAAGTGAAGTAAATTTATAACATTAGACTAACTCTTCGTTGAAACAGAAAAAGGGATTAACATACAGGTTGAACAAATATGTTTTGATCTTGTTTGTCGAGATCTGTAAATTTTTACACTATTTTAGAAACAACTGTTAAACATGATTTACAAGAAGCAGTATCAACAAAAATAGTTTGTACATCCCAAAAATATACAGAGTTTTTTTAACTCAATAATTTCTTAGATTGATACGAATTAATATTGAACATAAGGTTTTACTTAAATTATAAGTATTTGCTTACTTAGTATCAAGAAAGTTGATTGTTGTGACCGGCGCAATTTTAAGAAGGAAAATGCACGAGCAACAATGTTTTAATTGGATTACACCGACATTCATTTGTTTATGCTAATGGAAATCGGAGTAATCAAATAATAGCAAACATATATAATTTGGCGCGACGTCTGGCTATACCCATACTAAATAATTAACTTGATTATAGACGTGTTTTAACGACCGTCGTTTTGACGTTATTTTCCTGTTTCTTAATTTTGTAGAAAGTCCTGTTGCGTGTTTTCATCGTGAACACAGAAATAGTAAACGATCTTGGAATAACATTTTTGCTTTTCTTTAATGATGCAGTATGTATTCAACATTATAAACTATCTTTTTCATTTTTCCTGCAGAGATCATGTTTGTGCCGCTTGCTCAAAAGAATGTTGTGACTTTAAATTTAAAAGAAAACTCAAGTGCACAGTTGGAGGTTGGTCCCGTTAATTATTTATCCACACCGACTGTATTGTATAAGAGGCATTTGAAACTAAGACTGGCCGAATGTCTACAAGGCGCTTTAAGTGTCACAAACAAATATGGCCATGATGGAATGCATCTCATAGCAATTTACGAGTGAAAATCACTCTGTTCGCACATGATAGTCACATTTTAATAATTGGCAGGTAACAGGAATTTACCCAGGCAGTTCAGCTGTCGTGGTACACGATGGAAAACTTTATTGTTTTGGGTTACCTTGGGGTGGAAATCGTGTGGAATGCCAACCAGGCACTGATGTGCAATGTTTCGATGGAGCAGAGTGGCATCCACTTCAACCAATGCCGCAATTAATGTATCATGTGTTTGCAGCTTGTATAAAAGGTAAGTGTTAAGGTTTTTATTATGTAATATTTAATACGCTCATCACAGGTGAGAGTTATGTGTTCGGCCTTGGGCAGCAATTACCTTCAGTAAATGTTGGATTTGTACAAAAACCAAGGAAGCGTTTTCTGTCTAGAAGCTCTAAGCAATTTTCAATCGTCATATGCATGCACAACACCCTCACTAACAATTGGAAACTTATTGGTCACACCAACACAAGCATTTTTAGGACAAGAACAACTACTGTTGTTGTTAAAGGTAATGTTTAGTAAGCTATTCTGTTCTATCACGAGAATACATTGTATTCAGATACAGCTTATTGCTTGGGCGGATATCTGCAAACGTTTGGAATCTATGAAAATACCACTACAGGTTGGTATATTCAAGATTTTAAATAATAAACTTTTATATGATTTTTTATACGGAAAGAAGTTGTCTGGTTGCTTTAAAATTTTTAAGACTTATAAAACACTTCCAGGGCGGTGAAATTAAAAAGTGTAGCATTTTAAGCTCATCTTCGAAAATATAATTATCCTGTTACCAAGGATTTTAAACACATTTGCTTAGCAATTGTTAAAATCTCCGGCTATGAATAAAATCATTTTCTTCGTGTTTATACCCGTTTTAATGGGTTGTTGTCACACGAGCAGTTGTCCGATCAACTCGTGCCCACCGTCGAGTTACCGGAACGATTGCAGTGCGTTGTGTAACTAAACGTTCTTCTTTCATTATTTTTTTTTATCCAATTGGAATTAGTCTGTGCCGTGGTTGAACTGTACAATGCTTCAACCAATCAATGGACAACCGGTAAGAACATGAACGAAGCCAGAGCTTTGTGCGGAGCCGTTTGTTTGAACGAAACAATATTTGCTTTCGGTAAGCTTTAGGTTTGCTAGTTAGTGCATTGTGTAACTAAGCCATCACCCAGGCGGACTTGGTATCGGAAACATCCCACTATCATCTGCCGAGTCGATGAATATAACATCTGGAGTTTGGACAAAGTTGGCCACCGATGTCCCGTATCCATTCGGTGAAACTTGCGCTTGCATTCTGAAAAAACACATTGCAGTATACGGAAGGTAGGGGTTCAATAAGCATAAAAGTAACTGTAATTAAAGCGTAATTTTACAGTTCAAGCCCAGGCCGTATTGCACTGTTCACACCATCAAGCAACAAGTGGCGACCGTTGATTGAAAACGAAAAGGACTTAATTAGTGGAGCTGGCCGATTGTTGTTTGTTTAATTCCGACACTGAATTACATGTGGTTATGACATATAGCCGAATCTCTTATTACTATATCATTTGACGGTAAATCATTTCTTTTAAACCTTATATAAAATTGCCATACCACACATATAAATTGTGTAATTAAACGCTTAATATGTGACCTGTGTTATGTTAACGTTATATTGTTGTTGCAGAATAGCTAAAAATATCAAATATATGTCTGAGACATGCATTACCCTCAGTTCGACACATTAATCCATCCCATTGATATAACGTAAGCCGTTGAAATATATTTATTTCATGTAATATAAATTTACTGTTTTTATGTCTAATAAAAATCCGAAGAAAAGAATATGCAAAACTAATTAACGTGCCCTAGTGTGGCGAAATGGTTAACTCGACCAATACACAGAGCGCACAAAAAAGGACAAAGTCCATCATATGTAGTTCTTTTAAAAAATAATAATTAAATAAGGATTGACTTTAAGTTCCGAATTCCCCAAAATCTCCACAGACTGAAATTTGTAACCGGAATCTGTAATTCGTATTTAAATCGAAAGGAGATGTTGAATCGAATATTAGAATTTATTAAAATTAGAATTTAGAATCCAATATTAGAATTAATTAAACCTCAGGCAGTGTTCAAATTGTTAGGATTGTCGAATGACTTGGTGCAGACATGTCACCTCTTATTCCAACAAGAATAAACCACTTTGGGTGAAAATAAATAAAATGTTTGGTTTCGTAACGAATGGACCAATTAGCTTTCGTTTGCAGCCTCAAAATCTTTCAAGAGCGCTATAAGTGTTTAGGGTATTATATAAACATTTCCGTTAATCGCAGTAGAGAGTAAATATAAATTAATACCAAAACTTTTGTGATCACTGGCATAAAGTTACTTACCAGTGTCCGTTTCCATAGGATGTTATGCGTTGCGAAGGACCGAGGGACGTAGCTTGTTTTGTCCGTTTGTTGCCTAATCGTACAAATTTACAACAAGAAATTATCAACCACGTGTTTAACCACCACTATTTGTAAAACAATGTTGTGTGCCATATATTCATGCTACAGGGTTCCTAACCACAATTTGTATGTTATACACCGAGTGTCTACTTTGTTTCTGTAAGCATAAACGAATGGCTCCCTGAGCTAACAAATTCGACCTTGTTATTAAAGTTCATTACACAATATTGGTTATTGTCAGATATGTGCACTTCAGATCCATGTTATTCAACATTCCAGAAAGTTTTAACCAGACTGCCATATTTTTGTTTCTGCAAGCATAAACGCATGGGTCTGTAGTGAAATTAAGTTAAACTAGAGGGTGTCAACCACGTGTTTAACCACCACTATTTGTAAAACACATGTTGTATGCAATATATTCATGCTACAGGGTCCCTAACCACAATTTGTATTTTATATACTGAGTATGTAGTTTGATTATGCAAGCATGAACGCATGGTTCCCATAGTTAACCAACCAAACTTTATTTCCATATGTCGTTAAATAAAGAATAAACTGTAGCATATCGTATACAAATATTAGATTATATTATATTCTATGTTCAAAATATTTTTATGTTTTAAAACGTCGCTTTTTGCGTTTGATGTTTTTCTCACGTGTTTTATTACTTTTTACGTAATTATCACCTTGTACGGCCCCTTGTATTTCCTCTGGTTTAAATCTTTAACATAGTTTTCCCACCTAATTCCCCACAGTTAGTCAAACGTACAGTTGTGAAACATCTTGAACGTAAACTGCTTGCACCTTGCAAATTCCCTATATATTCTGGAAATTTGAATAACATAAGATAACCTACCTCAACCTAAGTAACTTGCGCCAGACTATATAATTCGCATTTAGAATAAGTAACCTGCATCACAAGTATTTTAAGACGTAAAATACAATTATACTATAAACAAGGAATCAGATTTTGGAATTGAGAAGAGATTAAGCAACGAAGAAATATTGGCCACTGTTACGGCACGCGGTAATGGAGTAGACGCACTTGTCTTCCTTGTGATTTATTAAGCGGTTACTAAAGAAAAAACAACGTAAATTAGAAGCCATCACAAACAAATAATATAACACACCTTTACATTACCACGTCCGTTCCTTAATATTAAATTTAGTCCCAAAATCCTTAGTTTTCCTTAAGAAACAGAGAGAATAACAGGCTGCGTCCCTGATTGCACCGTAAATGAAAAGAACTTAAAATGCAAACGTTAACTGAGACTCAAGGACAACTCATAGAAATCAAAGGTGACAAAATAAGTGAACCATAAAAACGCAACTGTATTGGTGCAGTTACATGGCTCTCCAAAATTTAAACGGAATTTTCAGTAAAAAAAACGAAATTGGTACACGCAACAAGTTTGTACGAACTCTTTAGACACATCCTCGTGTAGTGTATACGAAACAACGTTTATCCATCTGGTTAGTGACCTTTAACGTTGGCTCCCCGTTCGGGAATCCCCGGTTCCGACCTTAATGAATAATAAAAGTTTGTGTATCTCCTGATACTTCAGAACTGCACTGTCGTTTTCATCATTGGCGTCATTATTGGAGTAGTTTGTTAACCTCTCCTGCTTGATCGGCCAGCTCCAATATTCTTGCTTCTCGTTTTGGGTGCAAGAGGTGTGGGCGAAGCTTGTACTTTACGTGTGCAGAGGGGATGGAGTTGTACTTTAGTGCTTGTGTACGCATTATTCTTCCTTTTATACCGGTGATCATAAATATCTTTGCAACAGCCAACATAACCCTGTGGTCGCAGTCCACCATAATTATTGTGATTGATCCCGCTGTGCAACTCTCTGCTTTCGATATCGGACGAATGCACAATTTTTGAACTCACACCTTTGAATATTTCCATTGGGCGTCCACCAATCCCTGCTTCCTGCGTTTTCCGTTCTTTGTCAAATCGAACACGAGCACAAAAGTTTAGCGGCATAGTCGTTCCTATGTTGGACTTTACTTGGCTTTCCTGTCGCAATCGTCGGGACGTGTTTTCGGGAATAAAATAAGGTGGAGGGGGAATGCCGGGATTTATTTTTTCTTTGTTCACAGAATTGTCAATCTCGCCACTGTACCTCGCCTTTCTTGTTTTTAAACTAAAATCCCATTCACCTTCGTCGGTTATTCTGTAATTAGTTTTTGTCAACTTGCTTAAAGGAATCTCTTCGACATGGTTGCCGAGAACTTCCTTTCTATAAGCACTGTAATTTTTCGCATATAGCGGCTTGCTCATAAAGCGCCGATTTTTCTGCCAGAGACGTTTCCAAAATAATGATGCATTATTCTTCATTTTAACATTTTGCGATATAAATGGCAGCGGCACCTTATAGTGTCCGCCTGACCACTTCGTGATGTCTTGGCCATTAATATCAACAAACTTACGGTATTTTTTCGAGTATTTTCGAGTACCATGACGTTGTTGATCCACAAATTCCGAATCCATCCACCTTCTCGGCTGTGATGGATTTACGATCTCCTTCGTGTTTGAACATCCATGTTGTACCGTCAGACCTGCATCTGCTTTATAACAACGATGTGAAATAACGGTATTTTGCTCTGGTACATTGTAGCTTCCCACTATCCCCCAACCTAGAGCGGACTTTTGGGCGTAAGGCTCATTTTCACCTAGAGCGATGACCTCCCTTGGCCTAATCGCTCCGGGGACATTAGTTCCAAGTAACAAACCTACAGGTGCATCCTGCTGTGGCGGCAAGAGAAACTTGGCAATTTTCCTCAAGTGAGGCCATTTCTCGGTATGACTGGGCAACGGAATTTGAGAGTGGTTGACCAATATTTCCGGGCTTGTGTAGCACTGGTTTATGTCAAACCTCGCATCTCTCTCATAACTTAATACCTCTAAGTTGGTTATTCGGTGACTCATGACGTTTTCACGACCAGAAATCGTGGTTAAATCAAGTCGAGTTTGTGGTTCATTTACACCAATTGCAGCCTAAGTCCTTCTGATATAAAAGATGTGTTTGATTGTCCGTCTAAAATACTGTAGCACAGAAATTCTTTTTCCGGATTTCGCTTATCTCGCACCCACACAGGGACGATCATGCTATGGTTCATTGTCAGTGCATTGTCGTCGACTACAGTTGTGCCTCTGGTGCGATTGCAAAACAACTGTGGAATACCATGGACATGCAAGGGGGTGAGATGCGATCTACGGCAAATGGTACACGTAGCTCGGTTAGTGCATTTCCTTGCAATATGCTCTCTACTGGAGCCACATCCGTAACAAAGTCCACTCTTTCGTAAAAAGTACCGTCTATCCGCCAAATTTATTTTCATATAAGCGTCACATTCGTTCAAACCATGGGTGTTGCTGTTACAGTTTGTGCAAGTATATGACTGGGTTACCTGCTGGGGATTTTCCCTCGTTTCTCTTGATCGGATATGGAAGGAGCTCGTCAATCTGTTGTACGCGTTTCCTCGTCGGTCTAAAGCGGAGCCAATTTCTTGCAGTTCAGGGATATTTTCCCTTTCCGATTGCAGAGCGATAAACTCTGCTAATTTTTCAAAGGGTGGGTAATTGTTTTTATTGTCCAATTTATACTCTAGTACCACATCCCGCCACATATTAGAAATAAACGTAGGTAATCGGGCTACGAGTTTGGCACTTTCCGTGGCGTAGTCCAACACGCCTAACTCTGGGATTTGTCTTTTGGCCGCAACGATTTGATTTAGGGAGTCTGAAAAGCGCCGTATACCTTTAGCGTCATTTGCTTGAATTCTGGGCCATGCATATAGTTTAGTGGTGAATGATTTGCTGACCAAACTGTTGTTTCCATACCTTTCTTTTAGTTTGGTTCTTGCTTCCAGGTACGCTTCGTCCGACTGCAGCAGGAAGAATCCGTCAACCACCGACCTTGGTTCACCTGTTAAAAACTGTTGCAAAAGATTAAGTTTTTGAGCAGCGCAAGTGGCTTGTGTATCGACTAACGCTGTGAACGCAGTTTCCCAAGACGGAAATTGCAGCGGGTCACCGTTGAAAACTTCGATTTTAACAGGCAGGGTGTAGTTGGCGCTTTCCATTGATCTCCGGTTTGATTTTTCCACTGAGCCACCTTGTTGCAATCGATCCAGTGCGCGTTCGGCTTTTAACGTCGCTTCGTTAACCAGGTCTTGTAAACTCAACGCTTTCTTCAACCACTTATCCTGCAGGGACGTGGAACAGGTTTCCTTCCTCTCCATATATAGCTTTCTAAAGTTGCGTTTGGCCTTGAACAAGTCCGTTACAGCTTGTTGAATCGGTCTTCGTTCGTCCGACACTATTGCACATTCCGTGACCTCATCCACATTACATAATAAATAGTTCTCCGCGTCTAACAAGTCTCCGTCGAACCTTGAATCCCGTCGAACCGTCACGTTGAAATTTAGCTCATCTAATTTAACTTCGGGCGAACTCGAAGCTTCTATCACATCCGTGTTTTCTTGGAACATAATCAACGCCGACGTCGTTGTAAAGTAACTGTTACGGCAAGCGGTAATGGAGTAGACGCACTTGTCTTCCTTGTGATTTATTAAGCGGTTACTAAAGAAAAAACAACGTAAATTAGAAGCCATCAAAAACAAATAATATAACACACCTTTACATTACCACGTCCGTTCCTTAATATTAAATTTAGTCCCAAAATCCTTAGTTTTCCTTAAGAAACAGAGAGAATAACAGGCTGCGTCCCTGATTGCACCGTAAATGAAAAGAACTTAAAATGCAAACGTTAACTGAGACTCAAGGACAACTCATAGAAATCAAAGGTGACAAAATAAGTGAACCATAAAAACGCAACTGCATTGGTGCAGTTACAGCCACTATAATTATTAGTGGGTGTTCTGTGGAGAGTAGACTTTCCGCTGCGCAGCTCGCGAAAGACCGTTAGGCAGCAAGCAAAAGCAAGATCAGGCAACGCCTCGGTCAGTTAAACTACAAAAGAAAG
Organism: Ciona savignyi; assembly: GCA_000149265.1. NCBI lineage: Eukaryota > Metazoa > Chordata > Ascidiacea > Phlebobranchia > Cionidae > Ciona > Ciona savignyi. The sequence continues at coordinate 417,314 of CH002761.1, forward strand.
CGCGAGCCCATAAAACATCTTAAATTTACGCACATTTCACCACAAATGTTTTAAATTAAAGCTTCTTTTCAAGCGCTGTAGTGAAATGAAGCTAAATTCCCATTACAAGCCGATTTAGTTATGGGTCCCATTTGAAAAAATGGGACACATATTGTTATGGGTCCCATTTGAAAATATGGGACACATATTGTTTTTGTCCGTTTTTTTTTTTTTTTTTTTTTTTTTTTTTTTTTTTTTTCGTCGTCAAACGCTTGACAGGCATGGCATGGCGCCCCGACATCTACCAGAAGGAATAATGGAATCGCAATAAAACTCGGTGAGATTTTAGACAACATGGCCTAGATATGCAGAAACCAAAATTTTGGGTAATAAATTTAGGGGAATTCCCCTTGGACGCTAAAAACCAAAACGGTCGTTTTTTCTAAAAAATTAGCTTTTTAGGCCATAGCGCTTGAACGGCTGCTCCAATTTGAATCAAATTTGGTGGAATGTTAGTGCACTAGTCACTGATTTAATACTTTAAAGAAATAAAAAAATTACCTAGGGAAATACCCTAAAAATTAAACTTTTGCTGTTAAATGATAATTGTGACAGGCATGCTATGGCGCCCCGACATCTACCAGAAGGAATAATGGAATCGCAATGAAACTTGGTGATTTTTTAGACAACATGGCCTAGATATGCAGAAACCAAAATTTTGGGTAATAAATTTAGGGGAATTCTCCTTGGACGTTAAAAACCAAAACGGTCATTTTTTTCTAAAAAATTAGCTTTTTAGGCCATAGCGCTTGAACGGCTGCTCCAATTTGAATCAAATTTGGTGAAATATTAGTGCACTAGTCACTGATTTAACACTTAAAAGAAATAAAAAAATTACCTTGGGAAATACCCTAAAAATTAAACTTTTGCTGTTAAATGATAATTGTGACAGGCATGCTATGTCGCCCCGACATCTACCAGAAGGAATAATGGAATCGCAATGAAACTTAGTGATTTTTTAGACAACATGGCCTAGATATGCAGAAACCAAAATTTTGGGTAATAAATTTAGGGGAATTCCCCTTGGACGTTAAAAATCTAAACGGTCATTTTTTTTCTAAACAATTAGCTTTTTAGGCCATAGCGCTGAACGGCTGCTCCAATTTGAATCAAATTTGCTGGAATGTTAGTGCACTAGTCACTGATTTAACACTTAAAAGAAATAAAAAAATTACTTAGGGAAATACCCTAACAATTAAACTTTTGCTGTTAAATGATAATTGTGACAGGCATGCTATGTCGCTCCGACATCTACCAGAAGGGTTAATGGAATCGCAATGAAACTCGGTGATTTGTTGGACAACATGGTCTAGATATGCAGAAATCAAAATTTTGGGTGATAAATCTAGGGGAATTCCCCTGGGACGTTAAAACCAAAACGGTATTTTTTTCTAAAGAAATAGCCTTTTTTGGGCATAGCGCTTGAACGACCGATACAATTTGAATCAGATTTGGTGGAATGTAAGTGCATTAGTCACTGATTTAACACTTATAAGAAATAAAAAAATTACCCAGGGAAATACCTTAATAATCGGATTTTGTTCTCTAATTATGATTGTAACAAGCATGCCATGTTGCCCCGAAATCTAGCAAAAGAGTAGGCCTAATGAAATCACAATAAAAATTTGACATTTGTAACAGGACATGGTTTAGATAAGCAGAAACCAAAATTTTGGGTAATGAATCTAGGAAATTCCCCTGAGACGTTAAAAACCAAAACATTTTTTTTTTAAAAAATTAGATTTTTTCGGCATAGCGCTTGAACGGCTGCTTTAATTTTGATCAGATTTGGTTAAATGTTAGACCATTAGACACTTTAGGCCAATTAAAAGAAAGAAAACATTTGCTTAAAGTAATTCCCCTAAAAAAACGAAGATATGTTCCTGAATTATGATTGTGACAGGCAAGCCATATCGCACTGACATCTCCAACAAGGAGTCGACAAATCACATTAAAACTTTAAGAATTGTTACATAACATGGCCAACATATTTAAAAACAGAAACTCATCTACTAAACCTAGGGGAATTTCCTTTATTTCATTACAGCGCTTAAAAAGGTTTAATTTAAAACATTCAAGGTAAAATGTTAGTAAATTAAGATGTTTATTCATTTTTTAACTACACATTGAAAAGAAGTTTGGTTAGACAACTATGGGACCCATGCGTTTATGCTTGCAGAAACAAACTACATACTCAGTGTATAAAATACAAATTGTGGTTAGGGACCCTGTAGCATGAATATATGGCATACAAATGTGTTTTACAAATGGTGGTGGTTAAACACGTGATTGACACTCTCTAGTTTTTAATAGTTTCCGGGAATTCTCCTAGATTTAGTAGATAAGTTTCTATTTTTACATATGTGGGTCATGTTATGTAACAATTCCTAAAGTTTTAATTTGATTTGTCCGACTCATTGTTGGAGACGTCAGTGCGATATGGCATGCCTGTCACAATCATAATTCAGGAACATATCTTCGTTTTTAAAGGAATTAATTTAAGTAAATGTTTTCTTACTTTTAATTGGGGCAAAGTGTCCAATGGTCTTACATTTCACCGAATCTGATCAAAATTAGAGCAGCCGTTCAAGCGCTATGTTTTCTAAAGCTAATTGATTAGAAAAAAACCTTCTGGTTTTAAACT